>RYZW01001677.1:0-18287 GCA_004367215.1 Colletotrichum trifolii | reverse complement strand
ATAAAAAGCGTAAATACTATTTATTTAGAACTAAGGAGTAAAAGAGAAGTTCTCGTAAAAGGCGTGAAAAGTCTACTTAAGGGTAGTACTAGGGGCTTACTAGTAGCTTACTAGTACTTGATTTCTTAAGTATAGTTATCGGGACTTAGGTAGAGCTGGAGTTAACTAGCTAGGCGTAACCTGTAATAATACTATATAATATATTTCTAATTATTCAAAATAACTAGATATTACTATATAAAATCAAAGAAATCTACTATAAGAAGTTTATTTACTTAATAAGTACTAGAATATACTCTAAACTTTTATTAAGAATTATAGTTCTATTAAAGATAGATTTATATCTATAGTAGTTAAGTATATTTATTCGAAACAAATTACAAAAAAGTATTTTTCAACAAAAGTTTAAAATTGAACTAAAAAGATATATTAAATACCTAGTAGGTTATATTCTAAACACTTATAATTTATATTAGATTAAGGTCTTTGTTTTCTAAAAAAACTATTTTTACTTGAAATATCAAATTCAACAAAATGCGATTTTACTTAAAATAAAATCTTTATAAAATATTTATAAACGAAGTTATAAAATTACTAATAAAGTCAATTATTGAAGAATAAGAAAGTTCTCTTTTTAAAATATTTAGGGATTTTAGGATAATAAGAATACTTAATAGAGAAATTTCTTTTTTACTAGTTATTTTATTAATAGTAGAGATAACCTGAGATATTCAATTAAGTTTAAAGTGAATTTTAAATACTAATAAGAAAGATATAATTATATTTAAGCTAATATTTGAACTAATAAAACTAATTTAGATTTTTGATTAATATAAACTAGATAAAATAATTTTAAGTAGAAATTAGAATTTAGGATATATATTAATTACTAGAAAACTGAATAGTATACTTAAAATAAACAATCTAGCTAATTAAGAAAAGATGTTTACTTTAACTAAGCATAGAAATAATTACTTTGAAGCCTCTATTTAACTAATCTAAAAAAACCAAAATATAGCTCTAAGTCTTAATTAACTAAAATAGAATTCTTAACTATTTAAGAGCCTGGCTAATAATATAAGAATAAATAATAATAGTAACTTGCACTGGAATTTAATATTAATGATTATATAATACTTATAAAAGAATATAATAGTAGTATTTTATATTTTATCAAGTACAAATAAAATAGTTTTATTAGTACTTATTTACCTAATTAATAGTAAAAACTAGATAAAAATAGTTTTAACCTTTTAATAGTATTCTTTATTATTGCAAATATAATATCAAAGAAGAAAAACCTTTTTACTAAAGTTTCAATAGATTTCAATTAACTAACTATACTACTAAGAACTTAGAAAAATGTTATTAATTTTCTAAAACTTCTATAAAGATCTTTTATTAAAATAGTAAAAACTAAGATTAAAGGTTAAAAGAAAAAAGTATGTAGCAAAAGATAAATTACTAAAATACTTAGATAAAACCCCTTTTTCTTCAATAGGCTTTCACTTATAAAATAGATATAGATAGTTTTTCAGAATATTGTAAAACGAGGATTTATATATATATAGGGATATATAACTAGTTAATCTACTATAAACTATATAAATAGTAATACCAGCTATCGAAACCTATTAAATAACTATAATTATCATAATTCAATTTAATTTTAAAATCTTATAATTCAATATTATTAATATATCTCTAAATATTATCAACGGCTTTTATAGTTTCGTAATAATAATTAAGTTACTAGATAAATCTAAAGTTATAAAGTATTATATAGAATTGAAATAGGCTTTTTATAAGTTTCAAGATATACTTCTTTTTAGGTACAAAACTATTTATACTATACTAGAACTATTAAGTTCCTAGCTATACTTAGAAGAGTTTTATCTATTTGAAAATGAGGGTTTAAATATTTATATTTTATTCTATTCCTACTTGATATAGTAGTTTAACATCTAGCTAGCTCTTACTATTATAGTAAGAGTAATAGGTTCGAATCCTATAGTAAGTAAGCGTGACTAGTAGGTATATATATACTTTCTAATTATATAAACTATATATAGTAACCGCTACTAGCTACTAGCTCCTACTAATAGTTATTAATAGTTAACGACTATTAATAGCTAGTAACTATTAATAACTAATAACTATTAATAACTAGTAACAAGTATAATAGCTAGCTAGTATAAGTATTACGTAACTATAATCTTTAAAGAATAACTATAATAGATAGGCTTATATATTCCCTTCTTATTACCTATTATATTAACTAATTATATTTACTACTTAAGGTTTCCTCCGTTTAAATAGTTCCTTAGAACTAGTAGTATCTATAGGGTAAATAAGGTAAAAGCTAACTACTAAGTATAGTTTCTTTTAAAGGGTTCCTGAGAGGTATGTGATTAAATAGACCAAAGACGTTCAATATAATTTCAATATTTTATTCTATAGGAGGAGCTAATAGCTCGCTCTCTACTATGACTATTAGTAGATATGTTACCCTCTAAAGTATAACTTCAGCCCTCCTACCCCCCTACTAACTACTATAGCTAGCTTCTAGTTAATCCGAGGCTAAACTTTTTATAGCTATAGCTAGTATACCTACCTTATATCAACCTTTTTATAGATAATGAATAACTAATTACTCCTTCTATAATAACCTTATACTTTTATATCTTTATACCTTCATAGTTATATATAATTTAAATATCTTAAGATATTCAATTACTACTAATTATAAATACTCTATTTAAATATTTATTATAATCTTGATATCTATAACTTTNGCTTTAATATTTTTGCTAAGCCTTACTTACCCCTAAGACGAGATTTTATATTACTAATATAAAAGTTCTCTATTACTAATATAAACTAACTTATAATCTCTATATAAGTATAATATGATTTAGCTTACTCCTATTAGCAAATAATCTTAATATATTAATTAAGTATAGCTAACTTATGAATAAAACTTATATAAATATAAATATTACTAGTATAGCTAGATAGCTTCTAAAACCTCTATAATTATATTATTATAAGATTCTAAAATATCTAGTAACTAGTATTATAGTAGTATGTAAATATTCAAATATTACCTAATTAACACTTAATCCTTAGTATTATTAGCTTAATATAGTAAACTATAGATTAGCTAGATAATTTCCTTTTGAATATTTATAAGTTATTTATTAAATATAATACTTAGGATAATCTATTGAAGCTTTCTTTGATTAAGTAATAATTTTAGTTGTAATAGTTTTAGCTGTATATTTCTATATTTATTTTATACTTCTTTTTTATAAGTAGTTATATAGATTTTGAGGAAATTTTAATTCTATTATAAAACAATATAGAAAAATAATAGATTACAGAATATTTAGCCTTTAGTATTGTATTATATTCAGTTACTTTTACTCTATACCTGGAATAGTATCCAAGCTCCTTACCTTATATATAGATTTAACTATAAGCTTTACCTAATAATAGTATTTATACTAATAATAGCTTATACATAGTTAAAGTAGTAATGAAATTACCTATTACTATAAATAATTATACCCTTAGTTCTAATATTTAACTTTATAGTAATAGAAGGCTTTGTAGTAATAGTTTATATAAAGAGAAATTTATAGAGACTAAAGTTTAATATATATAGCTAAAAGTAACTACTTAGGTTATAGGGTTAAGAACTTTTTTAAATTTCTTAAAAATAGATTAAAATGGAATACCTATTTCGAGATATAAAAACTAGGTATTCTATAATCTATTACTTTTCTGTAACTTTTATAATAAAACTAAAATCTCCTCAAAATCTATATAGCTACTTCTAAAAGAATAACTATAGAATAAGTATAGAAATATCTAACTATAACTATTATAATTAAGGCTATTAGTATATTAGACTAAGCTTTAATAGAATTACTCTGAATATTATAATTGAAAAATAATTTATAGATATTTAAAAGAAAGATATCTAGTTATCTTATAAGTTATTATACTAAGCTGATAATATCAGAAATTAAATATTAGTTAGATAATACTTTAATATTAATTCTTTATTATAATACTAGTTATTAGAAATTATATAGTATTATAATACTATAATTATAGGGGTTTTAAAAGCTATTTAGTTATACTAGAAGTATCTATATTTATATAAGTATTATTTATATATTAGCTATACTTAATATATTAGAATCGTTTACGAATAAAAATAAGCCGAGTCCCACTATACTTATATAGAGATTATAAGTCAGCTTATACTAGTAGTAGAGAACGTTTATATTAGGAGTATAAAGTCTCGTCTTAGGGGTAGGTAGGACTTAGTAGAGATGTTAATAGTATTCTATTTTATTCTATTTTTAAGAAGTTTATAAAAGTTCTTAACCCTATAACCTTAATAATTACTTTTAACTATATATACTAAACTTTAACCTAGATAAAAATCTTCTTATATAGATTATTACTATAAAGTCTTCTATTACTATAAAGTTAAACATTAGAATTGAGAATATAATTACTTATAATAATAAGTAATTTTATTACTATTTTAACTAGTTAAAAGCTAGTATTAGTATAAATACTATTATTAGGTAAAGCTTATAGTTAAATCTATATATAAAATAAAGAGCTTAGGTACTATTCTAGGTATAAAGTAAAAACAACGAAATACTTTAATCTATAGGGGGGGCTGATAGCTTGCTTTCTAGTACAACTGTTAGTAGATACATTACCCCCTGAAGTATAATTTTAGCTTTCTTACCCCAAACTAACTACTATAGCTAGCTTTTAGTTAATCTAGAGCTAAACCCCTCGCGGTTATAGTAGTTAGTATACTTGCCTTATATTAACTTCTTAATAAAAAAAACTGATAACTCCTTCTATAATATTTCTTTACTTTTATACTCTTATAGGTATTAATATATAATTCGAATATCTCGAGATATTTAATTACTTCTAACTAGAAATATTTTATTTAAATATTTATTATAACTTTAATATTTATAACTTTAATTTCTTTATTATAGACTACATCTTACTTACCCCTAAGACGAGATTTTATATTACTAATATAAACGTTCTGTATTACTAATATAAGTTAATTTATAATCTCTTTATAAATATAGCAAGACTTAGCTTATTCTTATTAGTAAACAATCTTAATATATCAAGTATAGCTAATATATAAATAATATTTATATAAATATAAATACTTATAGTATAACTAGATAGCTTTTAAAAGTTTTATAATTATATTATTATTATACTCTAAAGTATTTAGTAACTAGTATTATAGTAGTATATTAATATTAAAATATTATTTAATTGAGACTTAATTCTGAATATTATTAGTTTAGTATAGTAAGTTTCAAGTTAGCCAGATAATACTTCTTTAAATATCTATAAACTACTTACTCATTATAATATTTAAGATACTTCTATTAAAAGCTTTTTAATAAAGTAATAGTCTTAGTTATAATAGTTATAGTAGGATATCTCTATATTTACTCTATAGTTTCTCTTTTATAAGTAATTATATAGATTTCGAAGAAACTTTGGTTTTATTATAAAAGATATAGAAGAGTAATAGACTATAGAATACCTAGTTCTTAGTATTTTATTTTATTCTATTTTCCAGACGTTTATGAAAGTTCTTAACTTTTTAACTTTAGTAATTACTTTCAGCTCTATATATTGAACTTTAGTTTAAAATAAGCTTTCTTTATATAGATTTCTATTATAAGGTCTTCCACTACTGTAGAGTTAAATATTAAAACTATGGATATATTTATCTAGAATAATAACTAATGTTATTACTTCTTTAACTGGTTATAAGTTAGTATTATCATAAATACTATTATCAGGTAAGATTTATAGTTGGATCAATATATAAAATAAAAAGCTTAGAGATTATTCTAGGTACAGGGCAAAAGTACAAATATCGTATTCTATATAAATGGTATTCTTCTTTTATATTATAAAATAGCTAAAAAGAATATTCCCGAGATTGCTACAAATATGGAATATACCTATAAACTCACAGAATAAAGTTCTATTAAGTATTTCCTAGGGGTTTAATTAGTTAGAGGTGATAAGTATTATAAGGTTCACTTAATCTTTAATATATTTATTACTTAGATTACTAAGTATCTTAATTTTAAATATAACTTAACTCTAATAATACTTATTCTAGTAAGACCTTTCAGTATAAATAAAACTTGAACTATACTTTAAGAAATTTATATACATTAGATGAAAATTAGTTTGATTTCTTATATTCTAATTATTTGGTTACCTTTGCTGTATACCTAGAATAGTATCTAAGCTCTTTACCTTATATATAGATTTAATTATAAGTTTGACCTAATAATAGTATTTATATTAATACTCGTTTATAGCTAGTTAAAGAAGTAATAACATTACTTATTATTATAGATAATTCTACCCCTAGTTCTAATATTTAGCTTTATAGTAGTAGAAGACTTTATAGACTTTATAGTAATAATTAGGAGGGGTTTATTTAAGCTAAGGCTTAGTATATATAGCTAAAAAAGAATTACGAAGGTTTTAAGGTGAAGAATTTTTATGAACTTCTTGAAGATAGAATAAAAGAAAGTATTAAAAACTAGGTATTTTATAATTTATTATTTCTCTATATCTATACTTTGATAAGAGAACTTAAATCTCCTCGAAATCTATATAATTACTTATAAAAGAATTATAGAATAGGTATAGAGATATCTAATTATAACTATTATAATTAAAGTTATTATTTTATGAAAATAAGTTTTAATAATATTATCCTAAGTATTATAATTAATAAGTAGTTCATAGATATTTAAAAGAATATTATCTAGTTAACCTATACCTTATTATATTAAACTAATAATATTAGGGAGTAGATATTAATTAAATAATACCTTAATATTAATATATTACTATAATACTAATTATTAGATACTTTAAAGTATTATAGTAATATAATTATAGAGGTTTTAAAAGCTATTTAGCTATACTAGAAATATCTATATCTATATAAGTATTATTTATATATTAATTATACTATATTAATATATTAAGATTATTTACTAATGAAAATAAATTAAGTTTTACTATATTTATATAGAGATTATACGTTAGCTTGTATTAGTAGTATAGAACCTTTATATTAATAATATAAAGTTTTGTTTTAGGGGTAAGTAAGGCTTAGTCTAGAAGATATTAAAGTTATAATAAATATTCAAATAGAATACTTATAGTTAGTAGTAATTGAATGTCTTGAGATATTTGAATTATATATAGCTATAAAGGTATAAGGGTATAAAGGTATAAAGGTATAAAAATATGAAATTATTATAGAAGGAGTTATTTAAAGTATTTATAATTAGTAGCAATTAAATGTTTTAAGATATTTGAATTATGTATAGCTATAAGGGTATAAAGGTATAAGGGTATAAGGGTATAAGGGTATAAGGGTATAAGGGTATAAAGGTATAAAGGTATAAGGGTATAAGGGTATAAGGGTATAAGGGTATAAGGGTATAAGGGTATAAGGTTATTATAGAAGGAATTATTAGTTATTTATTATTAAAAAGATTAATGTAAAGTAAGTATACTAGCTACTATAATCATAAGGGGTTTAGCTTTAGAGTAATTAGAAGCTAGTTATAGTAGTTAGCCCTAGGGTAAGAAAACTAAGATTATACTTTAGGGGGTAATATGTTTACTAATAGTTATAGTAGAGAGCAAGCTTTCGGCTTTTCCTTATATTTTCATTATAATATAACTAGATATTTTATTTATATATTCTCTTGTTTTTTAAATAGTTTATAAATCTTTCTTAAATATACTAAAATACTATGAATTATATAATTTAGTATTTTATAGAATAGAATTCGGGAGGAACTAATAGCTCGCTCTCTACTATAACTATTACTAGATATATTACCCCCTAAAGTATAACTTTAGCTTTCCTATTCCTTTACTAACTACTATAACTAGCCCCTAGTTAATCTAAAGTTAAACCTTTTATAGTTATAGTAGTTAGTATACTTACCTTATATTAACCTTTTCGATAATAAATAACTAAGAAACTCCTTCCACAATAACCTTATACCTTCACGCCTTTATACTTTTATAGTTATATATAATTCGAATATCTCGAGATATTTAATTACTACTAACTATACTCTATTCGACCAAGCTTTACCTACCCCTAAGATAAGACTTTATATACCTAATACGAAGGTTTTCCGCTACTAATATAAGCTAACTTATAATTTCTATATAAGTATAATAGGACTCGGCTTACTCTTATTAATAAATAGTTTTAATATATTAAATATAGCTAATATATGAATAATATTTATATAAATATAGATATTTCTAGTATAACTAGATAATTTTTAGAATTCCTATATTTTTAGTATTATAATACTTTCAAGTATCTAGTAACTAGTATTATAATAAAATATTAGTATAAAAATATTATCTAGTTAATACTTAGTTTCTAATATTATTAGTTTAGTATAGTAGCTTATAGGATAGCTAGATAATTATTTTTTAAATATCTATAAACTACTTATTAATTATAATACTTAAAATAATTCTATTGAAATCTAGTTTAATATACTAATAGCTTTAATTATAATAGTTATAACTAGATATCTCTATATGTATTTTATAGTTATCTTCTTATAAGTAATTATAGATTTCGAGGAGATTTTAGTTCTATTATAAAGGTTATAGAAAAGTAATATATTATAGAATACCTAGCTTTTACGTCTTAAATATATACTCTATTGTATTCCATTTTCAAGAAGTTCAAAAAAGTTCTTAACCTTACGATCTTAGTAGCTATTTTTAACTATACTTCTACTACGAGATTTTCTACTACTATAAGGTTAAATATTAGAACTAGAGGTCTAATTATCTATATTATTAAGTAATTTTATTACTACTTTAACTAGGTATAAACTAGTATTAGTATTAGTACTATTATCAGGTAAAACTTATAGTTCAATCTATATATAAAGTAAAAGGCTTAGATACTATTCTAAGTATAGAGCAAAAGTAACTAAATAGAATAGAATTCTAAATCCTATAATTTAAAAGCTTAAGGAGTATTAATAAGATATTTCAAATGTTCCCAATTACTAGAAATACTTCCTTTATAAACTACAAAGAAATTTAAAGATTAAAGTATAATTATATCATTTCTCCATTTAGAAAACTAATTAAATAAGGAACCATCTAATAAAACAATATCATAATATTAATAATAGAAATAGAACTTCTAAGCTTTAGAGATACTTTAAAAGAGACTATAATACGAAAACAACTATTTTACAATACTAAGTTTATATTTAGAGATATTTAGAGAACTTATTATCATAACTATTAAACTATTAAACTAGTAATTTTAAGTAGTGAATACTTATCTATTAGACTTTAATATATAAGTATTTAATATATTTAACTATACTAAAAGTATTTCAAAAGTAGTTTTAAAGTAGTCTACATACCTATAGATTTAATATTAATAACTAGATTTATAAAACATCTAACTTAAATAAGGTTTAAGTAATTTAGAATACTCCTTAGCTTTATAGATCTACAAGTAATATTCTCTAGGATCATTAAGATAAATAAAGATATCTCTTAAGATAACTACTATTTACTTAAATAATATATATAACTAATCTAAATACTTATTTTACCTTTTAGTAAGATACTTTTATAATAGTAATATAAAAGGAAAGAGAATAATAAAACTTCTTAAATTACTTATAACGAATAGAGTTTGCTAACTAGGCTCATATTTAGCTTACAAAAGACTATTTAAACTTAAATTTCTAAATAAGTAAGTAAAACACAGTAATTAATTTATAAAACTTGACCTAGAGAAATATAGAGAATTAGTTATAGTTTCTAGAAGAAGGAATATAAATAAGAGTTTATACTAATAATAGAGGAAACTTACTAAACTTAGTAATAAAAAGACTAGAATTATAGTTATAATTCCTAGATCTTCTTATAACTAGCTAAAATATAATATTTTGACTGATAGGAAACCTAATTAGAATCACTAACACCCTAAGGATATAACTAGTAGAAGATAAGTAGATACGTAATATTACTTTTAATATTTGAATAATAAGAAGTTATATAATAACTAGAATTTTAGTAATAGAGTTAGAGATATTTCTATTCCTAATATATATATATATATATATATTTAAACTCTTTTTATTATTTCAACTATAACCTAAATCAAATAAGCTTTTTAATATCTCTTATTTTCTTACTTTATAACTAGAAAGAATCAGACTTAAAACTAAAACCTTAATCTAAAATACTTATTTTATTATCATTAGAAATCTAGATAGGCTATAGATATTTCTTAAAAGGTTTAGATAATTCTTAAAGGTCTCATAGGTCTTATTTAAAACTAGAATACATATTACTTTTAAATTAGCCTGATACTAATAGTAATAATTAGAGATGAAATCCTTTCCTCTAATACTCATAATATCGAAATAAAGTCCTTAAGATAAAATAAAGTTTAAATAGTAAATGGTATAAGAAATAGTTTAAATAAACTATATATTACTAATTACTTTTATATATAAAAGATTACTCTTATATTCCTCTATAATCTTACTTTAATTACTTTTCTTAGAAAGAATAGATCTCACTAGAATATTCTTAGAACTAGTAGAAATCTTATTTAATTTAGTAAATTAGTATTTTATATTTTGAAACTAGTATCTAAGATTATTAATCTTAAAAGAAATATTCTAATCTCGAATCTAAATAGATCTTTTTGTAAATTTAGATACAATCCTAGTATACTTTTTAGAGGTTTAATTAGTTTATTAATATTATTCTCTTTATTCTTTTCTTTATTTGTAATAAGTTTAAGTTCCTTTTCTTTTTCTATAATAGGTTTAGGTTTTCTCTCTTTATCTTTAACTATACACTTATTAATTAGATTACCTTCTTTATTTTTAGATAGAAAACTTAATATAGAAACTCCCCTAGAATAACTATAAAGATATTAAGAACTAGTAGAAATAGTAGGTTTTCTCGAAGTAGTAGCTAATTGCTTAATAATACTATTGAACTAAGGTATATTAATAACTTCGGGTAAAAGGAAAAATAATAAATACTATTCTAAATCTGGGAATTTAGCAAAATAAAACTGAATAAAGAAATCTTTTTAATTAAGATACTTAAACTTCGCACTATTACTTAGTATCTAGACTGACGAGTAGATAAATCTTTTTAGTATTAGCTATTTACTCTTAGATCTAAAAAATAGAATATTTCTAAATAAAATTATTAAAGATAATAAATATATTAATACTAAGACCTGCTTGATGTAGTGGTTTAATGTCTAGCTGGCTCTTACTATTTACGGCGAAAGTAGTAGGTTTGAATCCTGTGGTGGGTAAGCGCGACCGGGAGGTATATACTATATGCTTTCCGATTACGTAAACTAATCATAGTAACTACTACTAGTTATTAGCGCCTGCTGCTAGCTGTTAATAGCTAGCGACTATTAATAGCTAGTAATAGGTACTACTAGCTAGCTAGTATTAGTATTACGTGACTATAATCCTGTAATAAGTAACTGTAATAGATATAGGTATATATATATCTTCTATTTATTAGCTATCGTCTTAACTAACTTTATCGTTACTACTTGAGGTTTCCTCTATTTAAATAATTCCTCAGAACTAGTATTATCTTAAGAATATATAAGGCAAGAGCTAACTACTAGGTATAGTTTCCTTTATAGGGTTCCTGAGAAGTATATAATTTAAAAATAGTTAAAAGACTTTTAATCTAACTATATATTAATACTAAGAAGTAATAGAGGAAAATAATAATTATTAGTTTGTTTAAAAAGAATAAATAGTAATAAAAGATACTAAATAAAGTAAGATTCTTGAAAAGAATAAAGAAGAATATCTTAAATACTAGAGTTATTATTATTAATAATTGAATAAAAAATAAAAAATATTTAATATCAATTTGAATTCCGACTTTCTACTACTTTCTAAATTAGAGTTAAGCAGTATCTACTTAAGTTTAGAAATACAATAGGCGAAACCTAGTATAGATTTATTTAATAAATACGTTAGATCAAGATATACTAAGAAATTAGTAGCAACATTATATTTATCCTTAATATTAATAACTTACTTTTTAACTTTTATAGAAGAATCCTTAGGTTTACTAACTTCTTTCTTAATAGACATAATAGATTTATTCTATAGTTAAAATATTAATAATAACTAATATATATTATTTTACTTGAAATCAATGTACGAAATTTATATTATCGAAATATATTACTTGTAAGTATGAGAAAGTAACTATCAAAAATATTAGTATACATAAGAGAAAAGAAACTAATAAATAAAAACAATAAACGAATTATTTATAGTACATAAAAAGATCAATCAACTATCAACTTTAAAAAGAACTAACTAATTACTTATAGCAATATAATACAAATAGTTAAATATATAATAAATCATAATAGCTTTATTAATTCCTTTTATTCAAGTATTTAAAAACCTATTTTTGGAAATTATTTACCCTATTTTATTTATATTAGTATATTACTTAAAAAGATATAAGGATATTTCTAGTAGGTCTACTACTAGGGGGGTAAATAAGAATAAGTATATTACTAAGTTTACTATACAGCTATACTAGCTTATATAAAAGCTAACTGCTCTATTTATACGTATTCGAATACTTTAGTCTGGTTTCAATAACATATACGTTTTAACAACCTATATTTAGACTATATACTATTTTATTTGTTTATTATAAATATAATAGGGTCTTAATTTTAATTAAATCTATATAGAAAATTAGACAGAATTATTTTTAAAAGACTATATAAGTTTCTTAAAGATAAGAGGCTAGAAATATCATAACTTCTAGTATTATAGAAGTCTGGTAATATTCTAAAAGAATTATTATATTTACTAAATATTTTCTAGTTGGTAAATGATAAAGGCTTATCAAATTAAAGTCAAGTACTATTATGGAGAATATTTTAATTTATTTAAATTATAAAAAGGATTTATTATATAAGATTTGAATCATAGTCTTTTTGAAGAACTAATATATAGTATAGAGGTTTTATATATAATTTCAAAATAGACAGTAGTCTGAGATATTTAAATAATATATTTTATAATCTTTGATCTTAGATAGACTTTTGATATAGATTTATTGAATTACTTCTTTGATTATAATAGGCTTTATTGATTTCTAATAATATAGTGATAAAGGAAATAACTACTAATTAATCTTAATTTATCTAGAAAGTGGTATATAGTATATATAATCTTATTATATAGAAATGGAGTATTATTCAAGTTGTTTACTATTATAAGTATTATATTATAAAATATATAATATTATATTAGACTTTAGATTTATAATAGAAAATATACTTACTAATTACTATATATTTAACGATTACTAATACTAGATATCTACTATTTATTACTAGTAGAATATAGAAAGTATACTACTTTGTAAGAATAAGTATAGTACTAAGGCTACTATACGACTCTACTAGCTTATATAAAGCCTAATTGTTTTATTTATACGCGTTTAGTATTCTATTCTAGTTTAAATAAAATGTTTTTTATAAACTTGTTTTTAGACTATATACTATATTTTTTCTATATAATATTCATAAGCCTAGTAATATTTGATTATCTCTAAATTACTTATAATTAATAAATATAAAAGAAATCTTTTTTAATCTATCTTATTAAGTCTTTAATAAATTAGTTGGAAATAGTATACTTAACTACTAGTAGCTTTGATTCAATAGTAAAGCTATCTAATAGCTCTCATTTTAGCTATTAGTATATTATAATATAATTCTATATAATTAGTTAAGATATCTAGAAATATATTGATCTAAATATTAAACCTAACCTCGATATTTTAAAATTAATTCCCGCTTGACGTAGTAGTTTAACGTCTAGCTGGCTTTTACCATGTTATAGCAAGAGTAGTAGGTTCGAATCCTGCGGCGGGCAAGCGCGACTAGTAGCTATATGCCTTCTAATTACGTAAACTAATTATAATAACCACTACTAGCTATTAGCACCTACCGATAACTATTAATATTAATAGCTGGCGATTATTAATATGATAGCTAGTAATAGGTATAATAGCTAGCTAGTATTAGTATTACATAACTATAATCCTTAAAGAGTAACTATGATAAATATAAGTATATACGTACTTTCTATTTATTAGCTATTATATTAACTAACTATATTATTACTACCTAAAGTTTTCTCCGTTTAAACGGTTCTTTAGTACTAGTAGTATCTATAGGGTAAATAAAGTAAAAGCTGATAACTAGGTACAATTATTTTTAAAGGGTCCCGTAGAGGCATATGACTTTAAATAGATCAGAGACCTTCAATACAACTACTATTAATTTTAAAATTAATTAATCTATTTAACCTTTATAAATAATTTTAATAAAAGAATAATACTTAATAGAAAATTATAAGTACTAAACTCTATATTCTTAAAACTGAAAGGATTTCTAACTATTATATAATAAATCTTAAGTTTTAAATAGTTCAAGAATCTAATTATAAAAGAATAAAGAAATATTATAACATAATTCAGATATAAATCAATACTACTATTAATAATAACTTTCTAATATTTACTTAAATAGAACTCCTTAATATTAATAATACTTCCTTTTAAGTTCTTCTAAGAATTCTAAAATATTAATATATTTAGAGTAATTTAGTTGTATAATAAGAAATTAAAGTTAAATATATAAATATCTTTAAGAAAACTAAGTTAAATATCTCTAGTCTAGTATAGTATAATAAGTAATATATGATTTATTTCTAAGTAACTTTATACTTAATTCCCAAGATTTAAGGAATTCTTATAGTTAAAGAATAATTTTAAATATTTACTTAATATATTTCACCTAGTTAAGCTATAACTTAGTACTAGAATATTATTAAGAGAGAAATTCTAAACTTTAATATTAAAACTCTAGCTAAATATAAAGAGATCTTCTAAGTCCTATTTTATATTAGTAAAGATCTAATATGAAATTATAGTAAATCACTATTTATATTAACTATTCTTATAAAAAGCTTAGAGATATCTTAAGCTAAACTAAAATACTTCAATAATTTCAGAGACTACTTATACCCTGCTAAAGATTATAAATATATTATATATAGTATTACTAGCTTATATATTAGATTCCTTAAAATCTAAATAATACTTAATACTTGAAATAGTATTATGGACAAAGTAAATAACTCTAAACTTTATATTCTATACTAGGAACTAGCTAAAAGGAGATAGCTAAACTTTAGAAAGTATACTAATAAAACTAAAACAATATTTTAAATACCTTAAAACCTAAAATAATTCTTTGAAAGAGTAGGTCTAATAATAACTACTACTTTTCTAATTTAATATATATAAGTATTAATTTTACCCTTCTTAAAAGGTTAACTATATTCCCCTTAGGAGTTTTCTTAATTATTCGAAGATTTTATATACTTTCAAGGAATATAGTTTTTAATAATTATAAAATAGTATATATTATTAATTCAATAGTTCTTTTTAAAAAGAAATCCTTCAAATTAAGTAAATAAAGTAAATCTAGTTTAATATAGTTTAGCTAACTTCCCTATAGTTAATTAAAATAAAAGGATTATTAAAAGGTCCTTAATAGTTCAAACAAGAAACATATACTAGATTTAATACTAGATAATATTACTGATATTAAAAACTTCTATACTAATATTATTTTAGAAACTTTACTTTTTAATAAAACTAAAATCTAATATATATAAATCTAGACTATACTTTTAAATTATAGTTATTAAGTATACCTACTAAAGAAATACTATAAATGAAATATTTCAAAAGAATTATTTAAAGTTAAACTAAAAAGATATATTAAATACCTAGTACGCTATATTCCAAGTACTTATAACCTTTATAAGATCTAGATCCCTACTTTTTAGAAAATTATTATTACTTAAAATATTAAGTTTAACGAGATTAAATTTTATTCAAAATAAGATTCATATAAAATGCTTATAAAAGAAATTATAAAACTACTAATTAACTTAATTATTAAAAAAGAACACTTTATTCTTAAAATATTCAGAGATGTTAGAATAGTAAGAATACTAAATAGAGAAACCTTTCTTGTATTAACTATCTTATTAGTACTAGAAATAACCTAAGATATCAAGTTAAACTTAGAATTAGTCTTAAAAGCTAATAAGAGAGATTTAATTATACCTAAACTAATACTTAAACTACTAGGACTAATCAAGGTTTCTAATTAACAGTAACTAGAAATAATAATTCTAAATAACAATAAGAATTTAGGAAATATACTAATAACTAGAAAGCTAGATATTATATTTAAAATTAAAGACCTAGCTAATTAAGACATAATACTGACTTTAACTAAATATAGAAATAATTACTTTAAAACTTCTATTTAACTAATTTAGGGAAAACTAAAATATAACTCTAAACCTTAACTAATTAGTATAAAAGTTTTAACTACTTAGAAACCTAGCTAATAATATAGAAATATATAATAATAGTAAATTAAACTACAAGTTACTATTAATAATTATATAACACTTTTAAAACGGTATAGTAGTAGTATTTTATATTTCTTAGAATATTAATACGATAGTTTTACTAATACTTATTTATTCAATTAATAGTAAAAACTAGAAATAAATCATCTTAACCTTTTAATAGTATTCTTTATTATTAAAAATCTAGTATTTTAAAAAAGATCTTTCTACTAAAGAATAAATATATCTAAATTGACTAGTTATACTACTAAAGGCCTAGGAGGATATTACTAACCTATTAGAACTACTATACAAATCCTTTATTAAAATAATAAAAATTAAGATCATAAAGTTAAAAAAGAATAATACTTAGTGAGAAATAGATTACTAGGATATAAAAACTAAGCCTTTTCTTTTTAAGTAAGTTTTTACTTATAGAATAGATATAAATAGTTTTTTTAGAATAGTATAAAACGAGGATTTATATATATAAAAATATATAACTACTTAATTATTATAAACTATATATATAGTAATATTAATTACTTAAACTTTCTATATAACTATAGTAATTATAGTATTAATTTAATCTTAAAGCCTTGTAGTTTTATATTATTAAAAGTTTTTTAAATATTATAAGAGATTTTGATAAATATCTAATAATAGTTAAATTACGAAATAGATTTTAAATTATAAGGAGTTATATAAAGCTTAAATATACTATTTAGAAATTTTAAAATATACCTCTTTTGTAATATAAAACTTTTTATGTTATACTTAAATTATTAAGTTTACAGTTATACTTAGAACAACTTTATCTATTTAAAAATAAAAGTTGAAATATTTATATCCTATTCTATATAAATAATATTTTTTCTTATATTATAAAGTAGCTAAAAAGATGTTCTCGAGATTATTAAAAGTATTAAGTATATTTATAAATTTAAAGAATAAAATCCTATGAAGGATTTCTTAGGAGTTTTAATAGTTAGAAGTTATAAGTATTATAAAACTTATTTAGTTTATAATATATTTATTATTAAAGTTATTAAGTATTTTAATTATAACTATAATTTAACTCTAGTAATACTATTTCAAATAGTATTTCTTACTATAAATCATAGTTAAAGTATATTTTAAGAAATCTATATATATTAAATAAGGGTTAGTTTAGTTTTTTATATTTGTCTTATAATATCACTAGATATCTTATTTATATATTATTTATTCTTAAGATACTTTATAAATCTTTCTTAAATATACTAAAATACTATGAATTATATAATTGAGTATTTCTATTAAATAAGATTCCTAGTATTATAGTTTAAACACTTAAGGGGTATTAATACGATATTTTAAATATTTTTAATTACTAGAAATATTTAATTTATAAACTATAAAGAAACTTAAAAATTAAGTTATAACTATATTATTTCTTTATTTAGAAAATGAATCTAATAAAAAACTACTTAATAGAATACTATTATAATATTAATAATTAGAATAGAGGGAGGGGCTGATAGCTCGCTCTCTACTACGATTATTAGTAGATATATTACCCCCTAAAGTATAACTTTAGCCCTCTTACCCCCCTACTAACTACTATAACTAGCCCCTAGTTAATCTAAGGCT
>RYZW01001675.1:0-11238 GCA_004367215.1 Colletotrichum trifolii | reverse complement strand
ATTATTTACTAATAAGAGCAGGCCGAGTCCCGCTATACTTATATAGAAATCGTAAGTTAGCTTATATTAGTAATAGAGAACTTTTATATTAGTAGTATAAAGTCTCGTCTTGGGGGTAAGTAAAGTTCAGTCTATAATAAGGATATCAAAATCACAGATATCGAAGTTATAATTCAAATAGAATACCTATAATTAGTAGTAATTAAATATCTCGAGATATTCGAATCATATATAGCTATAAAGGCGTAAAGGTGTAAAAGCGTAAGGGTATAAAGGCGTGAAGGTATAAAGGCGTGAGGTTATCGTAGAAGGAGTTATCGGTTATTTATTATCGAAAAGATTAACGCAAGGCGGGTATACTAGCTACTATAGCTACGAGGGGTTTAGCCCCAGATTAACTAAAAGCTAGCTATAGTAAGTAGTTAATAGGAGGGGGGTAGAAAAGCTAAAATCATACTTCAGGGAGTAATATATCTACTAATAATCGCAGTAGAGAGCAAGCTATCAACACCTCCCAAACTTTAATAATTAATATTCAACTTAGTAGAAATATATAGCGAAATCATTACTATTATACTATACTATTACTAAAAATTAAACAAGTAAAGTAATAGTAATAATAAGATAGTTACCTTAGGAGAAAATAACCCTAAAAAGGAATACCTCCTATATATTACTCGAGATAATTTAGAACTTAGTATTCATATAAACTTTTACTAATAATATATTAAGAATATTAAGAAAAGGTAATTATTAGAAGATATTATATAGGATATATCTTATAAGAGGGAATACTTATTTCTTAATATAGGAGGAAGAAGTAGAGTAACTTCTACTATACTTTTAAAAGCTAAATAGTTACTAGGTTTTTAGTAACTAATACTTAGATTTAATAAGTAATCCTAAATATTATTATAACTACTATTTTTACTTAAACTAGATCTAGCGAGTATTATAAGTAAAATACTTAAAACTATATAGTCCTGGATACTAATATACTAAGAATAGATATAAAAATAGTAAGAAGTTTATAAGGAGTAGACTATAAGTTTTATTTAATAACTAGTTAAGTAATAAGTAGTATTTAGACTATTTAAAGATACGGAGAAATTACTTTTATATAATTATAGAATAATAAGGAAGGAGTTTATAGTTAAGTGAATTAATAATTAGATTATTATTATAAAGAATAACTACTAGATCTAACTAGGTAGTATAGTAGACTAATAGATCTAATAAGTATTTATAAAACTAATATTTTAATTCTAGATAGAATAGAAAAACTATAAAATTGACTTAGAAGATAAACTTACCTAAGCTAACTTTATTATATTTATTCGCTAATAGTATATTAACCTAGAAATATAAGAGAAATTATATAAGTAGAAGCTCGAAGAAATATAATAAGGAAAATACTAGTTATTTATATAGTATTATACTAAGTAGTTAGTACTATACTAAAACTTAAGTATACTTAGATTTAACTAGAGTAAAAGAGAAACTTTTATCTATTTCTATTATTTATACTTTAGTTTGAAAAAAGAAATAGAGAGATTTAATATCTTTATCTTAACAGTTAGAAATATTATAATAGAGGCTAAAAAACTATAGGAATTCTAATAGTATTATACTAGTAAATTAACATAAAATAGAAAGTATTAATAAACTTATATAAGCTTATAGTTATTCTAGTTACTATTACCTCTAAAAATAATAAACTAAATAGGTCTATTAACTCTATTAATACTAAAAAGATAGTAATACAATACTAGTAAGTTAGGTAATATTATACCTATCCTAGGCTAGAAGAATATATATATATTAGCTATATTATATATTATAGAGGTATATTTCTTATATAGTAAGATAAAGTATAGAATTATAAATTATAAGTTTAAAATAAACGTAAACTTAATACTAATAGCTAGCTAAAAGTAAAATATTATAGATTTTTATACTTTAGTCTAAACTATTAATACTAGTTCTTATACTAAAAATATCTAGGGAAATAAATAAGTATAGAAATAGAACTAATAATCCTTATTATATGGTTGTATTAAAGGTCTCTAATCTATTTAAAGTCATATACCTCTCCAGGACCCTTTAAAGATAGTTATACCTAGTTATCAGCTCTTGCTTTATTTACTTTATAGATACTACTAGTATTAAGGAACTATTTAAATAGAAGAAACCTTAAGTAATAAATATAGTTAGTTAATATAATAGGTAATAAATAGAGAAAATACAAGCCTATCTATTATAGTTACTCTTTAAGGATTATAGTAGGTTATGTGATACTAATGCTAGCTAGCTAGTAATACCTATCGCTAGCTATTAATAGTCGCTAGCTATTAATAGCTAGTAGCGGTAAATACTAATAGCTAGTAGTGGTTGCTACGCTTAGTTTACGTAATCGGAAGGTATATAGCTACTAGTCGCGGTTGCCCGCCGCAGGATTCGAACCTACTACTCTTGCCGTAAAACGGTAAAAGCTAGCTAGACGTTAAACCACTACGTTAAGCGGGAGCTAATAATCCTTATATTAATTAAGAAATTAGTTTTTATAGAGAAAATAGCTAAAAGCTTAATAAATATTCTCTAGGGTAATAAAGAGAGGGAAATAGTAGTAAATATAGATTTATATTTATAAGTAGACTTTATTAGTAAATAACTAGTAATATTACTAAACCTAATCTTAATTAAAATAAGTATACTTATTTTAAAAAGATTTAATAGTTTAGTATTAGAGCTAGGGAAGTATTATTAGTTAATATTCTTTCTTATAGATTTAAATAGTTATTTATAGAAATTATACTAACTATTTACTAGTATTTATTAACTAGAAGGATATATAGATTTCTTATTAAGATATAATTCTATAACCTAAGAAGATAGTATGATAAATACCTAGATTAATACTTAGTATTATAAATAAATATCTATTACTAAACTAGAAATATTTACTTAAGAGATTATTAAGAATAATAAGACTATTTATATATTATAAATTAATAAAGTAAATAATAATTTCAAAATCTATATAGAAATCTTGAGGGAAATAGATAAAGTTATTATAGTTATAGATAGTTTTAGGGAACTTATAAATAAATAAGGAATATTTGATAAAGCTATAATAAAATGAGATTTAGTTTTCGAGGATACTAAGTATATTATTAAATAAAAACTAAATAAGAAATTACTTTATAAATTTATATATCTATTAAATAGATAATAATTAGAAGAGTTAAAAGTATATATTATAGAAAACCTAGTAAATAGATATATATAATTATTTATAAGTAAAATAAATATACTAAACTTTTTTATTTTAAAGAAAAATAACTCTTTATACTTATATATTAACTATAGAAGTTTTAATAAGACTATAATTAAGAACTAGTATTTACTACTATTTATTAATAAGTTCCTAAATAGATTTTAAGGAATAATATAAATCTTAAAAATTAACTTTAGAGATATTTATTATTATATTAACATTGAATTAGAAGATTACTAGAGAATAGTATTTAGAAAATAATATAGCTATTATAAATATATAGTAATACTATTTAGTCTTATTAATATACTAGTAATCTTTTAAATATATATCAACTATATACTTACTAGTTTAATTAATATATACTATATAATATATATAGATAATATTATAGTATATATAATAAGTACTAGAGAAAACTATACTAAATTGCTATTATAAGTACTTATCAAGTTATACTAAATATATTGTTTCGCTAAGTTTTCTAAATACGAATTCTATATGAAAGGAATAAGTTTCCTAAGGTATATAATTACTTAGTAAAGTATTAAAATAAACATAGTAAATGTTTAGATTATTACTAAATAGAAGTTACTAGAGATATTTAAGGAATTTAAAGTATTCCTAGGTTTCTATAACTTTTACTATAAATTTATTACTAATTACTTAGAAGTAATAGTACTATTTATAGTATTTCTTAGAAAAAGAATAGAGAAAAAGGATTTTTTATAGCTAGAAAATATAAAATCTATATTCTTAGTACTATAGAATAGTTTATATTTAGTAACTGTTTTCTAGTATTAAGATTTATTAGGGAAACTAAAGTAGAAATAGATATATTATAATAAGTAATCTTAGGTATTTTATTATAGAAAGTAGAAAGTTAGTAGTAACTAGTTACGTACTATTTAAAACAGTTTAGTAAAGTAGAATAGAGATAAAGAATAAGCTAATAAGAGCTATTAGCTATTATTAAAAGTTTTAATTACTAGGGATATTACTTAATAGGACTTTTAATGCAATATATAGTTCTAATAGACTATTAAGTTTTAATAAGTATTATAATAGTACTAATACGGGATTTTCATTTAAAGCTTACTTATTAGATTTATAAGTTCTTAGTATTTAATTTTAATCTAGAATACTCGCTTAGAATTACTAATCTAGTAGATAGATTATTTAGATAACTAAACTATATAAAAAAGAAAATAGAATACTATAATATATTACTAAGTTTTATAAATAAATTCTAATTTACTAAGCTATTATTAGTGTATACTTACTAAAAAGTCACTTAAACTAAAAAAGGTTAAGAATTAGTAAAAACCTTTACCTAGATAATATAAATATAAAAGAAATATTTTAGTATATAAACTAGATTTAGAAATAGAAATTATTTAATTTATTTAAAGTACTATTCTACTAGGAATACTAGAAAAATAGTAATAATTATTACTATAACTACTTATAGTAAAGATATATATAGGAAAATAGAGAATACCTAGTAAATACTAGTAAGTAAAAAGAACTTATAAAAAGCTAGGATTATTATTCTAGTATAATATATCTTATATTTAGTAATAAAAAGTTTTATAAAAGTTAGAATAATATATTCTATAGGGGATTCTAGGGATATTAAATAAATTATTAAAAAGGTATAAAATTATAATAAAAATTATTAAATATATATAGCAAAAACTTAGAAAGTAACTAGTAAATAGAAAAAGTATTTAATAAATATAGAAGGGATATTCCTCTTTCGAGGAAAACTAGTTATATTTAATATAAAATCCCTAAGATATAAAATTATTCGTTTATATTATAACGAGGATAAAGCGGGCTATATAAGTACTAATAAGACTTGAAATTTTATAAAATAGAACTTTTATTAGAATAATATAGCTATAAATATATAGGACTATATAATATTATATTAAATTTACTAGGGGATTAAAATACTAAGATATAAACTATATAATTAATTATAGTTTCTATTTATCCTAGTAAGACTATTTTAAGAAATTAGTATAAACTTTATTATAAGTTTACTAGAAAATATATATAGAAATATTAATATATATAATACTATCTCAGTAATTATAGATAGGTTTATAAAAGTTTATAATCTTTATTCGAATAATAAAGTAGATAATAGCTATAGAGTTAGTAGTAATATTTTATAAATAAATAGAATACTAGTTTGGTACCTTAAAAAGTATTATTAGTAATGAAAATAAACTCTTTACTAATTAATTTTAGAAAGAATTTATAGTAGAATAACTAATTAAATAATAGCTATTAATAGTATATTATTTATAGATAAATAGTTAAATAGTATAGAAATACTAGATATTAAAATATTACTTTGGAATATTTACTAGTAGTTTACCTATTATCTAAATAATATAGTTTAAGGAAGCTATATTTATATATAATAATAGTAGATATAATATTACTAGGTATTTACTAATAGAAAAGCTATATAAATTCTATTTAAGAATAGTTAAATATATAGCTAAGAAAAACCTAGTAATATAAAGTATTATAGAATAAGTTGTTTATATTAACTAAATATATCACTAAATAGTAGAATATTAGTAAATAGTAATTAAAAGTTAGGCAAAAATATATAACTTAAGATATTAATTAAAAGTATATAATTAAGAAGTAGTTATTAGGTCTTTAATCAAAAACCTTAGGTTTAAATATAAGAAATTAGTACTAAGATATATTAGAATCTTAATTACTAAGAAAATAGGGGAATAAATATATAAAGTATATCTACTAGAATAATATGCTAGATATATAATATATTCCCTATTTCTTTATTTAAACTATAAATAGAATAATTAAAAGATATAAATAGTTCAGTTACTTTTCTTAAATTAAAAAATAACTTTATAGAATATAAAATAGAGGATATTATATTAAAATGAAGAAAAAGAAGTAATAGATATTTTTTTATAAAATAAGCTAGGTAGCCTATAAAGTATAATATATAAAAGATTATAGCTAACTTAAGTAATATATAAGACTTTATTTAGAAATTCAAAAATATATAATTAAGTATTTAGGAAATAGGATAATTAACCTATTATTAATACTAATAACTTAGTAATTATATCTTAGAGAAGGGGAAGAAATAATCCTATTAACTATTTAAATAACTTAGATATTATTCTTAGAAATATATCCCTAAATTGGAAAAGAACCAGTATATTTTAGTAATAACTTAGAAAGCATATATATAATAAAATAATTATTATATTTAAAACTTAGGTATATTCTTATAAAAGTATCCCTAATCTCTTTTCGCGGGGATAGTAGGAATAATAAGTATTATAGGTATAATAAGTATTATAAGTAAAATAAGGATAAGTATTAGAACTATAATAAATATTATAGGTATAGTAGTTCTTTTAATAGTTTTCTTAGTAATAGAAACTTTTTTTAAAAGTAGTTTTCTTAGTTAGTATAGCTTTTTAAAGAATAGTAGATTTTTAAGTAGTAAGTTAGTAATTATTACATATAGAAATAATAGGAATAAATATAAAATTACTATAAGTTTTACGTTTTTTAGTAGGAGGTTCCTTGTTTTCCTTATCTTTTTCTTCTTTTTATCCTCTTTAACATTATTAGGAAAAGAATAATACTAAAAGCTTATTAAGTAGATTTCAGAGGATAGAATATAATTAATAGGTATAGATAAGTTAGTATTAGTAGTAGTAAAGCGGGGAACTTATAAAGGGGTTTCTATAACCTTAGACGTTTTACTCTTATTATTATTGTTATTATTACTTTTATTATTATCTTTAGAAAAGTATAATAAATATAAAGTATAAACTTAGTAAGGTATAGTAATATTAGAACTATAAAAATAAGGTAACTACTAGTAATAGTAATAAAATATAATAGAATATTATACTCTCAATATTTAGTAGTATAGTAGTAAAAATTGTTATTAAAATAAAGAAGTATTATAATAAAATAAATCTTAATACTTTTAGGGACTAAGGTATAATAAAGATTATTAAGAAAATAAAGTAGTGTTTACTCTAGAGTATAAATAAGACTATTGTTCTAAAGATAAATAGTTTATATAGTAAATAGATAGTAAAATACTTTGGTTTTATTTTCTAGGGTATTAATCTATTTCATTAATTAGTAATAATAATATAGTAAACTTTTAGTAACTTATAGTAAGAATATATATAAGATATAAGTATTTATAGATAGAAGATATCTCTTATAGGAGAAGTTAGTCTATAATTAGCTTCTTTTTTGATATTTCTTCAAAGGGGTTATGTATAATTTCGCCTACTTTACACTACTTTGCTGATAGCTCAGTAAGTATATAGAGTAGCTTACTTTTATATTTAGAGGTTATCTCCCTTTGCTCGAGCATATAGCGGAATCCTATAACGGACTATAGCAGATTTCGAAAAACTATTCCCGACAAATAAATACTACGAGATCAAAAGTATCGACGCGTTGCCGGGATAACGACGAATATATTCACGAATAATAGAAGTAGTAGATAAAAACCTAGTATTACTATTAGTAAAAATAAGTNGGACTCTTCTTCTATAAAGAAAAAGAAAAAGTCAGAAGGGTTTAATGTTACTCTTTTGGATACTCCTATTATTAAAAAGATCTCTAAAGATCTAATACAACTCGATTCTTCTAATAAGGAAGAAGAAGATAAAGAAGAAAGTATTAAGTTTAAAAATATAACTATAACTTAACTTCTTTTAAACAAAAGTCTTAGTACTAATATTACTTTAAGTTTTTTAATTTCTGAAAGAATTCAAGAAACCAGGAGTTTTAATAATAAGAACAAGACTGAAATAATTTCTTTTTATATTAATACTAAGGCTACTATTCATATAATTAAAGATTATACTTTTTTGTTTAATAAAATAAAAGTTTCGAAAATTATTAAGTAGGAAAACACTAAAGACATTATTTTAACTCTGAAAGGTGACTTGAAAATTACTTTTAATAAAGTTAAATATCTTTTAAGTAATATCTATTTCATACTATAATTAAGTATTAATTTATCAAGTTAATCTAAACTTGATTCTATTAGAATCCTATCTATTTTCTTTAATAATAAACCTCTACTTTTTAATATCAAAAAAGATAAGTTATTATTTGTTGGAACAAAGGTTAATAATCTATATAAGTTCTATATTCCTATTAATAGTAATAAAGACTTAGTTTTTTCAACTATTAATAAAAGTATTATCAACTTAAAACTCTAGTATAACTAAATAGGTTATACTAGTAATATTATTAAGTTAATTAAGAATACTATTAGTAATATTAGTTATTAATATAGTAAAAGTAATAAACTACCTATTTATAAAACCTACCTAAAAGGCAAATTTACTAATAAAGTTAATAAAGATTCGAATACTTTGAAGAAGTTGAAATATTTTAATTATATTAGTTAAGACTTACATGGACTTATTACTCTAGGGATTTATAAATACTATAAATACTTTATCTTATTTATAAATAAGTATAGTAGATTTATCTAGGGAAAATTATTAAGAACTAAAAGTTCTAAAGAAATTACTTTAGCTTTTAAAAGGTTTATTAATACAACTAATAATAATAATAATAATAAGAGGATCAAAAAAGTTAATGTTAATAGTAGCACTAAATTCTCTAATAAAAGAATAAAAATCATTTATTTAAATAATAGTATTATTCATAACATAAGACTACTATATACTTATAAACTAAATAAGTTAATTAAGAAAGCTATAAGAACTATTATTAATAAAACTAGAACTTTTCTTTATAATTCTAATCTTTTACTCTATCTTTAGGGTTTAGCTATTTAAGCTTCTATATATCTATATAATAAAATACTATATTCTCTCTATTAAGTTCAAAACTCCTTATAAGTTAAAGAATAAGAGAAAACCTTTTATTTCTAATATAAAAATATAGGGAAATCTCTATTACTATAAGATTAAGTATAAGTATTCTAAAAAGTTAAACTTCAAATTAAAGAAAAGTATTATAGTTACCTATAACTTTAATACCTATTTAGTTTAATATTTTTAATCTCGAAATATTATTTAGTCTAGAAATATTATAATCTTAGAAAACTAGTTTAATTCTTAATTTAAAAAAGATTTAACTATTTTTAATAATACTATTCCTTTAGTATCTACTAAACCTAGTTAACTTAGTATAGAGAATAAGCCTAACTAACTTAATTGTAAATCTTCTCTAAATCTAGTTAAAATTAAATATAGTAAAGTTCCTACTAAAGATACTAATTAACCTCTTCTTCTTAATAAAATCATAAATCATAATAACAACTTAGTTCCTTATCCTATTAAAGAACTAAGTAATTATTCTATAACTCGTCCTGATAGTCTTATAGAAAATAATAAGAATATTTCTAAAAAGTCTACTATTTCTATAGAGATTCCTTCTATAAATTATAGGTTAATAAAAAACTATAAAAGTTATTTATTTAAAGAAAGTATACTCCTTATAGTTAAATTCTACTATTTCTATAGAGATTTCTTTTATAAGTTATAAGTTAAAAAAAAACTATAAAAGTTATTTATTCAAAGAAAGTATACTCTTTATAATTAAAAATTATTCTTTTTTAGTTTTTTATACTAATTTTAACTAATATAACTATTATAATAACTTATTTATAGATAAGAATAGAGAGTTTTATATTACTTCCTATATTCTATCTATTAATACTCTTTCAGAACTAATTACTTTTTCAAATACTATAAATTCTTAAGATAGTAAGAACTAGATTTAAGTTATAAATAGAAGATTTAAATCTATTAAGTTCATAGAAATATAAACTATTATACCTATACCTAATATTTATTTTATTAAAAAGAATAATATTAATATACTAGGGAATAGATAGGTCTATAAAATTAAGTCTAATAATCAAGATCCTGAATATTCTATATATAAAGTAAGATAGGTTACTTAAAATTTTAACTAGTACTTTAGTATTAATTACTTAGAAACTTTTAGTATAACCTATAAATTTAAAAGTTATAGATATTTACTTATAATCTCTATATACTATAACTAGATTTTGATTTAGTATAATATTACTATAACTTTTATTTATACTAAAGTTAATAAAAAGATCTATATTAAGTTACTTATTAGCTATATCTATAATAAAGATTCNTAGCTATATCTATAATAAAGATTTAAAGAGTTTAGTTTTTAATAAAAACTATAAGAATTAGCCTTTTATTTATTTACTTAATAAAGCTCTTTATAGGTTAAAATAAAGCTTTAGGTTATAGTATTAATATCTTAAATTAATTTTATATAAAATTAGTTTTAAAGTTTCCCCTTATAATAACGGAATTTTTCATTTTGAATATTACTCTTAAAAAAAAAGAAATACTTAGCTATTTTAGCTTGTTATATTAACAATATACAATTAGGAGCTAATAGTTCTATAATTTTAGAATATATTTATAATAATTTTAAAAAGGATATAGAAATCTAAGATCTGGGAGAATTAACTACTTTCTTAGGTAATAATTTAGTTATAGACTAAAAGAATCGAGTATTAGAAATAAATCAGTTTAAATATACTGATAAAATTCTTATAAGGTTTAATAAAAAGGATATTTATAGATTTAATATTCCTATAGATAATAAATCTAAATTTATTAAGAATAAAGATATAGTTTTAGAAGAAGAGATTTTAGAATTTTAAAAAGAAATCAGAGCTTTATTATATTTAGCTTTAAAAACTAGGCTAGATATTACTTTAGCTATTACGACTATATCTAGATTTTCTTCAAATCCTTCTAAAAAATACTTTATTACCCTTAATAGGATATAAGGTTATTTGAAAAAGAACCCTAACTACAAGTTAATTTATAACTATAGTAATAGTAATATCTTTAATTTATATAAGTTTATAGATTCTGATTAGGTAA
>RYZW01001674.1:0-18303 GCA_004367215.1 Colletotrichum trifolii | reverse complement strand
TAATATAATTAATATAAAATTTTACTACCTTATAAATTCTTTACTAACTACTCTATAATAATCACAACTACTATTAACTTAGATAGAAATAGAAATTATTATTTATTAATATAAAAACTAAAAGGAATAGCTTATTTATTTATCTCTATATCTCTCTAGTCTTCTCTATTATTATAATATTATTATTAGTAGCTATATTAAACTATTCTTTAGGGAATCTCTTTTAGGAAACTAGGCTTTTTCTTAATTATCTATAATCCTTTTATCTAACTATAAAACATAAATATTAGTATGAGAAACTACTAGTAAATAAGTAAGTTAAAATTTATATTCCATAGTAAAATAATCCCTAGTACTATAATATATATAAATACTAGTTTACATATATACTTCAATAATTATAAAATCTATTTAATAAGTTTTATATATTTCTATAGTAAGAGTTAACTAAAGTTTACTAGTTATAGTAATTTACCTATTTAACCCTTTATAATATTAAAAAGTAGTAATATAGTAGTATTATACTAGTATTAGAATAATATAAACTATTTTTATACTTATTATCTATATATCTCTATTCTAATTAACTATTAGTTCTAGCTAGGGAAAAAACTATAGNGCTATCTATAATATTATAACTCTATATTAAAAATCTCGAGGTCTATTATAATTATATAATAGTATTAAATAGTAGTATAATAGTCTATTTAGCTAATATTATAATTAATGGTAACTATCCGAATTTAGTAAGAGAGAATTAGTTAGAAGTAGTTTAGCTCAATATCCCCTATTTAATTATACCTTTTTACTTATCCTATAACTAATTTAAATTTAATANAAACTTAATAAAGAACTTAGTAAATATCTATTTAAACTTTTAATAGAAATAGCAAATCTTCTTAAAAACTTAAGTATTATAATAGGGGTTTTTATAATACTTAGTAAAATACTAGAAGAATTTATTAATATCCTAACTATACTATAACTTTGATATAGTATAAAAATTACTAGTTTATATCTAGATTTTAAGTAATAAGCTAGTTTATAAGTATTACTAGAGGTTTTCAAATCCCCTAATAAAAGCCTAATTAACCTCTAACTTATACTATATAATTATCTACTATATAAGAAAATAGAAAATATTATTATTAAAAGAAATATTAATAGGGAATAATTTCTATTTTAGATTAGGTATTTATAATACTTATAAGGCTAAGTTATGATTTATTTAGAGTTTTATAAAAGTATTATAAAAGGATTAGTTTTCGTTATTTACTAAGTTAGTCTATTATTAGTTTATTAGAAGTTCTATAGAAAGCTCTAGATTAGTAGTATTTACTATTATCTTTTTATTATTTTCTATTTCTTTTAGTATTTACTATTTACTACTAAGTTAAACCTAAATAGGAAATTTATTAATATTAAAAACTAGCTACGAGAAATACTTTAGCAGTATCTTAATAGTATTATAATAAACTTAAAGAGTTCATACTAAAAGTAAAAACTTTTTACTAGACTATAGGGGTAGTAGTTATATAGAGCTTTAATAGTAATATCTTATATACGCTTTAAGGCTTAGGTCTATAATACTTGCTACTAGATAGCTAGCCTTATATTATCTCTATAAATAAAAATTATTATTTGAAGAGGTATATAAATACTACTATAGTTACTATTCAGTATTTAGGTAATATAGTTATTATGTATTTAGCTGTAATAGTAGGTTTAGTAGAGGTTTTAGTAGGTATTGTCTAGGATACTAAGTTTTCTGCTAAGTATTCGGCGAATATTTATTATAGAGCTATAATTAAAAATCTTAGCCTTACCCTCTAGGAAGTAGAAGTTAAAGAATTATAAAGCTATTGTAGCTAAAAGCTTAATAAAAGGAAGAGTAAATAGTAAGAGGTAGGTTTCTAAAGGTTATAAGATTTTAACTTAGTAAGCTAACTAGTAGTAGCTATAAAGACCTTTTATCTTATAGTAGCTTGAGGCTACTATATCACGTAATCCATATCTATTCCTAGCTATCCAGGCTCTCCGTATAGGCTATAAAGTATATCCTTATAATTACTTTTATAGTATTTTAGTATATATTTTATAGTATTTTTAAGATTAGACTTTATATATAAATAGATAAGTATAAAGTATATAGTAAAAACAAAACTTTACTAGTATCAGTAATATTATACTATATAGTATATATTACTATATATAAGCTATATACTTCTATATATATGTAATATATATATAGTGGGTAGACATTAATAATGGTTAATACGTCAAAAACAGCGTCTTACACTAAAAGCACGATTTTTCAATATTGCATAATTTACATAATTATAAATATACTACTTCTAGAAAGTCTACATATATTTCCAGTATAAGTCTGTATAATATATCTATAGAATATATCTATATCCTAGAGTTTTTCTATTAAAACTATACTTTCTATTCAAAAAACAAAAGTTAGAAATTTAGACTTTCAGCTTCAGGATATGTTACAACGTATTTAGGAAATAAAATTTAGATTTCAAAATCTATTTCTAATTTTCTAATTTTTCTATATTTCTATATATGAATAAAAGTGAAATATTTTCTATACATAAAATGAATACCATTTAATTTCCTATATGTCTATTTTCTCAGAATAATTAACTCTTCTAATAATTATTTAAAAGTATTTAAAAATATTAAGAGTAGTGGAGTTTTAGTAAGGATTTCGTTATTGACCGTTTTTAATATCCCCCTACTATAGCTATATACTTTTTACATATATATAGTATATATAGCTATATACTTTCTATACCCTACTAGTAATACTTATTATTAGCTATAGCCCAATACTATAGTAATTAGTAAGTAACTACTACGCTATAGATCTAAAACTTTATATAGCTATATATATAGCTATATAATATAATAGTAATAATAGTGAATACTAAAAAATTTTTATACTTATATAGACGAGATCATATACAGCGTGCGATTATTCCTGCCGGATAAACTAATAATATATATAGTAATATATATATATATATACACTATATATCTTATAGTTTAACTTAACTAAAAAGAAGATTCATTACTCACTAGATTGACAAGTTAAAAACTAATCTTCAACTCACTTTTTCTCCAAAGATACCTAGTAGTACTATAATAGCAATCTGCTAAACCTCATTACATATAGACGTCTTTTACATGCAAAACGGCCTATTACCAACATGCCTTCGTCGCACATACCAAGAAAAAGCTTGGCCCAGTACCCGCTGCCCTGGGGTTGGCTAGACATACGAGTGCCTGTCTCTGTATTAGCTATGAAGGTTTCCCAACTTCTCCGTAGAAACAACCGCATCGCGTAAGTCGTACCAACTTTCCATGTGGATCGCTGTACTGTGTAGGGTTAACCCCAGAGACACTCGGAGCCCGCTCAGCTTAGTGCAGCGTGGACGTGGAATACCTACTGTACCACACTACCGGGTTTTTTGCACCTCAAGTGGCCATCTATCCAGGTATCTTCGTGTACAAGTGAGGTAGCCAGTGTGTCGGTGGGGACGTGGGCGGTCCCTCCACGAGTTCCCCGATGAGATGGCCCACTCAGCCCCGCGCCCAGTCCCTGAAAGCTGCACCGGCCGGTGCATAGCCTATCGTTGGGTACGTCGTGAAGGTGCGAGCAGTTCCTTCATCCATGAGGCATGGTGGTGATGCCGATCAATTTGTCCGAAGAGCTGGTCGTAAATGGTCCATATTCGCAGGACCAGATGAGACAGAGACTTTAGCTGGAGTGCGCGGGAACTCTCCAGCGAATAACGCAATAATATTCCTTGTCCAGGTTGGCCTTGCATGCCTTGTGCTACACAACCTGTCCCGTCCCTTATACAAAAGCCTCTCTGCTATTATACGGCGCCTTTACTTCCTGTTCCTTTCCCTCCAGTGGTGTGCAGTACATATACCATAGACTTATCAAAGCATAATCATGCGGCCAATGACGACTTCCTTCATACTCTATCGAGCGCCCGTAATGTCTCCTGGTATCGTTTGCATCTCAATTCGGCTGGCCAGAGAACGTACAGTGAGGGGACATTAAAAACGGTCAATGCGTCAAAAACAGCGTTTTTACACCAAAAACACGATTTTTCAACATTAAATAATTTACGTAATTATGAATATATTAATTCTAGAAAATCTGTATATATTTCTAGTATAAGTGTATATAATATATCTAAATCCTAGCGTTTTTCTATTAAAATTATACTTTATATATTTAAAAAACAAAAGTTAGAAATTTGGATATTTCGCTTTAGGGTATATTATAAGGCATTTAGTAGATGAAATTTAGATTTTAAGATCTATTTCTAACTTTCTGATTTTCCTGTATTTCTGAATATAAATAAAAATAAAATACTTTCTATATATAAAATTCATATTTTTTTAATTCTCTATATATATCTTTTTTTTTCAGAATAATTAAGTCTACTAATAATTATATAAAAGTGTTTAAAAACACTGAGATTAGTGGACTTCTGGTGAGGATTTCGTCATTGACCGTTTTTAATGTCCCCCTACTGTAGACTCCAGAAGTCTCCGATGAGCAAGCAAGTCGCTGCAGAAGACAGGCCCAGTAGACGGGTTTTTGCGACCGCGACCGCCGGGGCCCTAAGCGAGGGTATAGTTCACCCGACCATTAGGTCTTTAGTTCACCTGACCTAACCAATAGTACTAACCTGACCTGACTATTGCTATAGGGCACTAGTCTTACTTATTTTAAATGAAAAATAAGCTTACTAGATTCTAATTAGTTTAAAAATACAAATTAAAATAGTAGGGTTAAAGTTAAGTATTAAGGTTAGCTATTAGGTATTACTTAGGAATATGATTATTAATACAAGCCTACTTAATACCCTACTTATAAAACCCTATATTGATAGTCAGGTCAGGTTAGTACTAATAGTTAGGTTAGGTGAACTAAGGACCTAATAGTCGGGTGAGATATAGTCTCGTGTTATATGTAATTAGGGGGCAAAATCTGGTATATATTATATATAACTAAAGATAGCTAAGTATAATACGTATAATCCTATTTTGTCTAGTTAAAGTAAAGCGAGGCTTATAGAAATAGTACTATAGCCGAGAGTTCTTCTAACGAAAACTCTACTATTTAAACATATTATTCCTAATATACCTCTCTAGTCTCGAAAGCTTTACCTATAAGCTAGCTTTTTAAATAATACTATTAATACTCTATTTATATCTCGTAAGAAGTATTCTAAATAACCCTATCACTTTTATTAAACCTCTACCCCTATAGTAAGAAAAGTAATACTATTTTTAAGTTATTTAGGTATTTCTTATTTATTAGGGGACATTTTAAGTATAAGGTTTCTAGTACCCCTAATATCTCGAAATTCCTCCTCTTATTATAACTCTAAGTATCTTAACTAGTCTATTATATTAATTTAAGTAATAAAAACGCTAAACTAGTAATTTTAGAGAAGTTTTATAAAACTATTAACTATAAAGTCTCTTAAAAGTATATATTTGATTTTAAAGCATTTTTACTAGGCTTCTTAATATAGCTAGTAATTATAGATATTTATATACTTTAACTTTATATATAGTTAAATTATTTTAGTTATTATAAAATATATTATTTACTAGTTCTTATATTAGATTTAGATAGCTAGACGAGGCTTATATACTTTACCCTTACTAAATATATTTATTAAGAAATCTACTTAAAATATAGTAATAAAATAGCTAGCGGAAATAACTTCTTAAATAGTTTATAATAGTACTAAAAGCTTTACTTTAGTTATTAAAGTAGTAATAGTATTTTATTTATTAGTTTACTATACTATTAGGTTTCTAAAGAGATATATAATATATATTTAAGAGTTTCTTTAATTATTACTATTATCTGCGAAGCTAGTATTTATAGTAATAATAAAGCTATTAAATAAGCTACTAGCCTTATACCTAAACTCGAGGTAGAAATTCTTTATCTTATTAAAATATTATATTATTTATTTAGCTTTAATATAGTAGTTATCTAAAGAGTTCTAGTTAAAATATAATATTTAGTTTACTATATAGGTAATATCTAGTCTTATTATAATAGTAGTATAATTAATAAAGCTAATATCTTATTAGTAATACTTAATTTCTATATAAGAAGCTTGATTATATTATAGAGAGAATTTATTAGGTTTTAGAGGAGTTTTGAATTATTTAATATATTATATATATTTTATAAAATACTTAAGGAGCTTTTTAATATATATTACTTATAAGAGTTATAGCTATTATATTACTTAATCTTAAATAATTTTAAGATTAAAAAACTACTATAAATCCTTATTTCTTTTAAAGTAATACTTTTTTTAAAAGTTTACTAATAATATAAATACTTTAGATATATCTTTTAAGGGGAAGGAGAGTATATAATTATTAATATAAAAGAAGAAAATAATATACTTCTTAAACTAGTAATAAAGCTTTCCTATAGTAAGTTTGAAATTAAAATACTTAAAACTTATTTCTAAGTAGTATTACTAGAAAAAGGGGGATTTCTAAAAACTATATAATGTTTTATTTAAGTAGTAGATTTTACTTTTTACTTAATAACCTAGTAGTATCTCTATATAAATAACTTTATTAAATACTATATATATAAATATATTAACTATATTATATTAAAGTAATTTAAGATTAAAGTAATTAGTAATTATTATAAAGGTTTGAAATAATATATTTACTAGAGTTATTATATAAATCTTGTAATTATCTTGTAACTATTAATCTCTATGAATAATAAGGTAAACTTTAATTTTAGGAGGTATTTATACTTATTAAGCTTATAAGTATAAACTTAGTAATACCCTAAAACCTTTAAGCTTCTCACGAAAACTCTACTAATTTTACTCTAAAAATAAAATTTAATATAACTTTTAAGATAAGTTTTTTTAGTTATTACTATTATTTTAATATATAGATAAGTAAATATTATTAAATAAAATATAAGTAATAGTAATAGTTTCTATTATAAGATTCCTAGAATAAAAACTTCTATTCTTTTATATTTTAAATATTTTCTAATATCTAATTTACCTTATAGCTAAAGTTTATTATTAAAAGTCCTAATATTTATATTTTAGAATCCTCGAAAAAATTAAATTTCTAGGACCTTTTCTAGTTAACTACTTATATAACTCTATAACTATAAGTAGAAATATCTTGGAATATCTCAAAATAACTAAAAAGTACTAGTTAAAAAAGTAGCTTTAGATAAAGACTTTTCTACTATAATATAATATCTTATCTATCCTTTATATTTAACCTTTTCTAGTAATATCTAAACTCCTTACTTCTTTATAGTCTGATCTATATAAATAAGATTATAGAAAAATATAATAAATAATTCTAGAAAAGTTATTGATATATTTTTCCAGATTTAAAGACTTTATAAAACTTAGAAGTAACTACTATATAGATATGAAACTTCAAACTAATATAACTACCTCCTATTATATTAACTATTTTATTAAGCTTTTTATTTAAACTTAAATAAGTAACTAAGCTAACTTTAAGTAGCTCTACTATAGTTATTTATTCTTATAACTAGTAAGTAACTTTATTAGAATTAAACTATTTAAAATCATTTTATAGAAAGGTTAAATCTCTATTAAAAAGTATTTTATTAAAAAAAATATCATAAATTATAATAACCTTATTTTAGAATAAATTCTATACCTAATACTAATTAGTTAAAATATAACTAACTAAAAAGTTAATAAAAGCATGCCTTTCGAAGTATACTAGCTAATTATATTTTAACTTTATATTTATAGTTAAAATAAAATATTTATAATTATAAATATAAAAATAAGCTAAGTCTAGCTTTATAATATTATCTTTTTAAGTAGTTTTATAAAGTTTCTTATATAGTATTCGCTAGCCTAAGAAATATAATAGTATTTAGTTATAAAGAAATACTACTACTTATAAAATTTTAAGCTAGAAATTGTAAAGTAGTTTACTACTATACTTTATAGCTTTTATAAAAGCCTTAATAATGACTCTAATATATTTAATACTTCTATTTTAGTTCTAAATATATAGAGCAGATATCTTAAAGTATATATTTTAAGAAATAAGATCTAATTTTAACTTCTTATACCTAGGGACCTTATTATTATATTTAAAAACTTTAATATTAATACTATACTAGTATTTAAAAAATACTATAAAACTCTCGAATACTTCTATAATTATAACTCTAGTATAGTTAACGAGATAGAAGTCTTAAGAGTAATTAGTAACTTAGTCTATAAATATTAAAGTAGAAATATAACTACTATAGCTTTAGTAATAAGGGTAAAAGTTAAAAGTAATATGCTTCCTAGGAGTAGTATATAAAGTACTCTTATGTTTTATATAGTAAATCTTTTATTTAGCTTTACTAATACTATATACTTTATATACCCCCTATATAAACTAGTATTTATTATATTTTAAATAACTATTAATAGTATAAATACCTTATATAGTAGAAATAAAGTAATTTAGAAACTCTTTACTAGGATACTTTAAATACTAGTACTAGAACTATTTATTACTTTTCAGGGGTTTTTAAATAATATCTATAGTATAATACTAGTACTAGTAATATCTAAGAAAAAACTTATATTATATTATTTATATAGCTAAAATAGTTAATCTCTTATAAAATATATAATATTCGAGGACTTACTAGTTATATTAAATATTAACTACTATAATCTCTAAATAATTATTCTTTTAAAGTTAAGATAAGTAATTTAACCTAATATTTTACTAGTAGTTCTACTTTTATAATTACTAAAAAGAAATAAAGTTTATTACTAGAATAATATAGAAAGTGATATTATAGAAATATAATTTAATTTCTTTATTTTTTATAGCCTAAATAAATATCTTAATATCTCTATAGCCTTTAATTAGTATAAGCTTTATACTATACTAAATATAATTTCTTACTAAAACTCCTTAAAATATTATAAAATACTCTATATCTTAGAAAATATAAACTAAAATACTTAAATTAAAGATAAAAGAGTCTTAGAAGGGATACTATTAAAACCCCTCTTTATAATATACTTACTATATAGTATTATAGCTAATTTAACTAGAAAACTAGTTATATAATTACTATTATCTAAAACTCTAAACTTTTTTCAAAAAATCTAAATCTAAGACTAATAATTATTTAATCTTTTCTTTAATTAAAATATTTAGTACCTAGCTTTTATAAACTAACTAAAAATACGTATAATAATAGTATACTAAAGAATAACTTAAACTATATTTTAGAAAATATAGGAGTTTATCAGAGTTTTAGAAATATCTCTTATTACTTTAAATATTCAAAATAAATATAAAAATTTCTATTAAAATATTAAAAATACTATAGTTTATTTTATTATATTAGAAAAACTTAGAGAAATACTAAATAGCTTCTATAATAGCTAAAATAACCTTATCTAAGAATATTAAATCTAAATAACTATAAATTATAAATATATAACTTTAAATATAAGCTTTAATAAATAAGTAAATAAATAAAATTATAAGGTTATAAATTTATAATACTCTAATAATAAATAAAGTATAATTAACTATTTAAACTTTATATATAATATCTTACTACTTCTAAAACTATACTTTAATTATTACTTTTATAGTAAAATATTTAAGTTTCGGGGACTAGAATATCTTGTAATATACTATAATTATATTTTAGAAATATAAATTATCTATAATACTAAAATAATTATAGAAATTTATAATTTATATTACTATATCCTCTTCTATATAATAATACTAGTATTATAATACTTTACTTATATATTTAAAAATCTAACTTATTAAGTAAATTTAGTTTAAATATTTATATTAGTAATCTTAAGCTTTTAAAATATAGAGACTATAGAAAACTATATAAGCTTTTAAGCTTTTCTCTATAAAATCTATAATATCCCTTATTTAAACCTTTTTAGTAATATTAGCTAGAAGTTATTGATTTTCTTTATAGTTAATCTTTCTAAAAGTTAAACCTTTAAAAGTAACTAATTTAGGTATTTTATATATTTATTAATACTATTTAGCTTTTTAAAATTACTTAAAAGTAACTTATAAAGAAGTTCTAAAAAGAAATTTTGGCAAGTTATTATTTTAGGATTTAAGTAATCTTATAAGTTATAGGTTTTAGCTTCTACCTGAAAAGTATTATACTAAAAGCTACTAGATAGCTTTTTTAAGGATTAGTATAGAGGTATTTTTAGTAAATATCTTAATATTCGAAATATATAGATTTAGCGTAAAATATGTTTTTAGCCTAGTAGCTCTTTAGTNGTTTAAATATTTATATTAGTAGTTTTAAACTTTTAAAATATAGAAATTATAGAAAACTATATAAGCTTTTAAGCTTTTCTCTATAAAATCTATAATATCCCTTATTTAAACCTTTTTAGTAATATTAGCTAGAAGTTATTGATTTTCTTTATAGTTAATCTTTCTAAAAGTTAAACCTTTAAAAGTAACTAATTTAGGTATTTTATATATTTATTAATACTATTTAGCTTTTTAAAATTACTTAAAAGTAACTTATAAAGAAGTTCTAAAAAGAAATTTTGGCAAGTTATTATTTTAGGATTTAAGTAATCTTATAAGTTATAGGTTTTAGCTTCTACCTGAAAAGTATTATACTAAAAGCTACTAGATAGCTTTTTTAAGGATTAGTATAGAGGTATTTTTAGTAAATATCTTAATATTCGAAATATATAGATTTAGCGTAATATATGTTTTTAGCCTAGTAGCTCTTTAGTATTATAAGACTCTTAATTATTATATATAATTAGGGGGCAAAATCTAGTATATATTATATATAACTAAATATAGCTAAGTATAATATATATAGTCCTATTTCGTCTAGTTAAAATAAAGTATGTCTAGTTAGAGTAAGGCGAGGCCCGTGGAGACGGCGCCGCGGCCGAGAGTTCTTCCGGCGAAAACTCTACCGTTCGAACGCGTTATTCCTGACATCTCGCCCCAAGCTCTTGCTCTTGCTCTTGCACTTGTCGTTTTGTGTTCTACGCAATGTATCGCAACCGTGGCCGCACGCACACAGCCTCGCCGCCGTAGCCCTATGATGCTCTTGGCCATGTTTTGCATATGGCCATGCGAGGAACTTTGGGGAGGGCTAGAGGTGCTTTGCGGGCTGAGCTAGATGCCTCAGTGGGAACTTCTTTGGCCCTATATCCTCCAGCCGTCTACGGCAGATGAAGACGTAAATTGATCAGCCGGCCTTAGGAACACCTGGCTCTTGATGGTGGCGCCCGATCGGGAAATACTGCCCACCTCGCCTCGGCCTGGTTCTTTGGTGTTTGACTACCTGGGCCGCTTGTGACGCTGATATGCCACTACACAGTACCGCTGCTTGACGTAGGTAACCAGCCACCCCGTTCTGCCTGGTCGCAGGTGATGAAGCGTAATAATAGGCAAGTACCTAAGGTAGAGCAACATCTAATTGCCGTTTATCCAGTGGAGAGGATGGGCCGTTTATGCCCTTTGAGTTTCTGTGCTTCGAAGCAGGTGAGTGGGAGGCGAGGAACAGTCTTGCGTAAAGTGGAGATAGATACTTGGTACAGTGGGGTGACAGAAGAAACGGTCAATAGCCTGTAAGCATGATTTTTACACTAAAACCAACTCAAAACTCGACTTTCAGATTATAGATTACAGGAGAATTATAAACTTACCGTTTTAAAATTCTATACATTTTACTATATATAATTTAATAATTATAATTCAATACTAGCTTTTATTTATGAATTAAAGAATAAGTTAATCAAGATTTTATAAATTATATTTCTCTAATTCTAAAATATTTTAGGATATATTATATAGTTAATTAAGAAAGTATAGCTTTGAAATTGATAAGTTAATTCTCTTAGTTTGTAATATTAATATATATAGTAAATTTTAACTTAGATCTAGAAATATATAACAAATACTACTTAGTATCTCTTAAAGAAAATCCTAAAATTATAAATATTAAGTTTCTTTAGACATATATAATTCAAAAGGATTCAGTTTAGTAGATTTGAGTAAGGAATCTGTTAACTGTCACTTTTGTCCCTCTACTGTATGTATGTGCACCCAACGCGAAGGTATGTACTGTATCCACTGGGCCTAGGCCCGGACCCAGGCGGGGACTTGCTCCTTCTGCCTACAGCCCTACTGTCTCGCAGTACAGAGTGCTACGTGTGCATTTACAAGTACGAGGGTGATATGCACAATGTAACGGCGGCCGCTGCTCTTGGCTGTGCTCCCCACCTCGTGCCGGACGCTGTACGGAGTAGGCACTACCTCCATCTGCCTTCAAAGGGCACTGCCTGTACTACTATACTATACATGGTATGTACCTAGGTGCCTTGTGTACAATCTGCTGAGGGGAAGATCCTTAGTACTGTCAGGGCTTCGGAGGACGTCCTTTTGCCTCGCGACGGTAAGGTACGCGCGACGTAGAAAGGCTATCTACTTAAGTACACAAGAGGAGCGAAACAGTGCATCTTGACTTATGAGTGAATGTTCGCCGCTGTGTTCCGCATCCTTGTAAGGCTGGCTGCCTGGCAGACGTTCCGTCAAGGTCGAGACATGCATCTCGTGGGGCTGATGGGGGCCTCGCACTCGTGGCTCGAGTCCCACCAGCGTTGTGCGCCATCGATTGGACAAAGTCCGCTATTCCCGCCGCCTCTTGTGTAACCCGATATTGCAAGGAGTCAGATCCTTCGCTAGCGGATCCATCCACCTTCAGGTTCTACTGTACGGAGTACGGAACAGTAGTGCAATACCAACTGCGATGGTGGCAGCGAATGCCATGTTCTTCGACGTACACACGATGCAACAGCAAGACATCTCAACAACACCACGATAAGGTTAAAAGTGGCTGTATACCTGCTATAGCTACGCGTCTCGAGAAGCCCTGATGAAGGAATCTGCACAACACACGACCCAGCTTTGACAGCATGTACAGGGCCGTTCTGGCACCAGTTTTGGAGTAAGATCAAAGGATGAGCATTCCCCGAGGGTCCCCGAGGGGTTTTCGTAAAGCCATGTTCGAGGGGGAGGAAAGTGAGCGAGTACACCAATTATCCGAATCCAACATGGGCAACGAGAAGGCGCTTAACCATTCTGCGTTTCTCGTACAAGCCGCCCACTGGGTGTTGATTCGCTTAAGGACCGGGGCCAACTGTCTAAACCCCGAGCGCGAGACCCCTGTTCCCGCATATGGATCGAGGCGGAGGTGCCGTACCACGGTACCTAAAACGCCTGATGTCAACAGCAGCAGCTTCCACCGCGCTAACGGTACGTACCGTCACCGTCTGTTCATCCCGACGCCCGCCCACCTAGTCGTCGCCCGCCGTCGACCACCCTGCTCGACCCCGACTTCATTCCGGACTCGGACCCGAGCCCCTGCACCTCAATACATTAGCCCCCGTTGACGCTTGCTTTTCAACGACCTGGGTACCGTACCTTGGTATGCGCTCCTCTTGTAGAGCAATAGCTGTTATTTCCTCTTCACCTTTTCCCTGGTGCAACCTGTCATGAGCTGCTCAGACTCAGTGACGTGGTCGATTCGTCTGCGAGATAGCAGATGGCAAAAAAAATCGTCGGGTTTGATAGTTGGCACCGGAGCCTGTGTCGTCGTCGTCGATTCTGAGACCGGCGGAGACAGAACTGGACGACCCGCCACGTAAACTGTGCCATCTACATAGTATATTTGTAAGCCATCCCCCCCGGGCTACCTTGGTTACTCTATCACTCATATACCAGCATACCTACTGCTGCGTGGACTGTCACCGCTTGCCTCCCACTATCCCTATGGAGCAGTAGGCAGTACACTACCCATGCCGAGACTTTGGCATCTTCATGGCTGCGTGCTGTGCTCTGCAGAGGACGTACTTCTCTGCCCTATGGCATGTCTCCCACGCCCCCCCCCCCTACTTCTTGTTCTACCACCGTTCGCTCGTACAACCCCCATGTCCATCCTACCTACCAGAGCAATACGGATGCCTCGTCTTGGAATACCCATCCTCTGCTACCCTAAGGAGGATAGTCCAGGCCCGTCACGACTACCCCGACTCCCTGCCCTGCGCGTGCCCTTCTACGTCAACGGTGGACTCCTCCATCGCCCTTTACGATCAGCTTCTCCGTCCACGAGAGCGCGCTGACCCTAGCCATTAGAGAATGGGAGGTGGATCATTTTGTCACCCAGTTGCCTTATTCTGGACCTGCAGCCATGATGAGGCAGGGCAGGCAGGGCAGGGCAGAGTAGGGGTGTTGGTGCGGATGCGGATGCGGGTGCGGACATCCCTCTCTACTCGACGCTGGGAGCTTAGCCCAGCCCAGCCCGCCTGGCTTCAACTACGTACTCCTGCTGCCATAGTCATGCCAATGTACGTGGGAGCTCCATCCAGCTCGTCGGTCTTCTGTCTGGGGCTGAAAGTTGAGTGAGGCCCCGAGCAAGATAACATTTAAAACCTCTTCCTCATTCCCTTCTTTTCCCTGCTCGTTTTCCCCGTCGCTCCAGCGAGCTTTCAACATTTCAGCACCACTCAACCGTTACGCCCTTCGTCGAGCTTGACTGCGTCGAAAAGCTTCGGCCCATCTCATCTCATCTAGCCTTACAACCCTCACAACTGCCGTCCCATATCGAGCTGCCTTGAACCATGTCAATGTTCACAATGCCACAACATTCCTGTGCTTACGCCACCGCTGCTCCCGCCCCACGAGCCTACTCTGGCCACGGCACAAGTAGTGCTTTCAGCAGTTCTGCCAATCCTGACGAAGACTGGACCAAGATTTCCGACCTTGCCGAACGCCGTAGAATCCAAAATCGCATTGCCCAACGCAACTACCGTACGTCAATTCCCGCCGGCGCGCGTCAAAGAACTGCCATCACTGACCTTCATATGCAGGCAAGAAGCTTAAAAGGCGTCTAGAAGACCTCGAGAGGCGTGCTGGACAGGATGAATCGACAAGCTCGCCCGAAATGCAGACGCAACCGAAAATTTCCAAACGCCACTCGCAGTCGCTGTCGACGCCAGCCTCCAAGACACAAAAGTCACCCGCCCCGACAAAGTCCATGAATCAAGGACAGTTCACCCCCCCGATGCACCACGATGATGAACTTGTGTTTGCGCAAGCCTACGAAGACGGGCGCGAAAGGTCGAGCACACCTCCGCTATTCGCCTATTCGACCTATCCCCCGCCCGAAGACATGATCTTGGCTCCTTCTTATACGACTCAACCGTATTCAATGACCACGGCCGAGGCATATCCCGGCTATTTGTCGGCGGCTGTCCCTGTGACGTTGCCCCCGATGAACCATTTCAACGACGCCATCAAGCGCGAGTCTTACGCAGGCGACGACGGCCTCTCCCCGTACATGAACTACGGCTATATCCCCGGCATCGACATGAACCCACCCAACTCCTACAACCCTTCGAACCCTCATGTGAGTTATACGCGGCATCCACCTCCTCGCCATCCACACTGCTGATAAATTAACGAGCAGACTCCTCCGCTCTCACACTCTTTCGATCATTCGGCCAGCTGCTCAGACGCCGGTTACGAGTACCCAACAACACCGTTGTCCATGCCGGGATCGCCTGGCCTAGGTCAGCATTGAGGGTTGAGGCAGGAAGCAAAAGAATGAGATGCCGAGGTGTTTCGAAGATGGGTATGTCGGTATCGGCTAGGGTTTCTTCACATTTGGCGCTCGCTGTTTTCCTATTCTTAGTGTTCGGCCCGTACGGGCCATAAGCACATTTGGCTAGGAGTTCATGAGCGATTGCGTTGTATGTCGAGGTCGAAGCGCTCGACCCCGCGCAAGGATACGGAGGTGAGGTAGGCCGGCGTTCTGATTTGTTATTCTTCCCCCTGCCCACCTCGTCGGGCGGACCCGACATAGGCGCAAGTAGACTTGAGCGGAGGCAAGGAGGATCGGCGACGAATTTGGCATATTGGTCAAGTACTGCAATCAAAACATTGGGAATTGCTCCATGTATCACATCCAAGGATATGTCTAGGGGACCGGAACTGCACGGAGCATTTGGCAGTAAACAAGCAGTACATGACAGTCCTCCGTACACCCAGTCCAGGTGGATTCTTCATGACTTCCGTGCCGCCAGATGACATGACTAAAGAACCAACAGCGAGAAGGCGGGACGATACTGCACCCGGCTCGAGGACAGGCTCGTCATTGATCCGCGCGAACCTACAGCAACGTCACGATGAGCTTTGAACGTGGTGTTATTACAAACCCAGGGGTTTGCTGACAAAGCAAGGCAGATAGATGGGCGCGCACCGGCGCATCTCTACAGGCCTCGCCCTACTTGCAATACTTAAAATGAAGTCTTATATATAGAGGTGTGTTAAACAAGTTGTCAGGAATAACGCGTTCGAGCAGCAGAGTTTTCGCCGGAACAACTCTTAGCCGCAGTACTATCTCTACAGGCCTCGCCTTACTTTAACNCGCCTTACTTTAATTAGACGAAATAGGACTACGCGTGTTATACTTAGTTATATTTAGTTACATATAATATATACTAGATTTTACCCCCTAATTATATATAATAATTAAGAGTCTTATGATACTAAAGGGCTACCAGGCTAAAAATATATATTACGCCGAATTTATATATTTCGAATATTAAGATATCTACTAAAAATACCCCTATATTAATCCTTAAGGGAGCTAATTAATAGCTTACCTAGTATAACACCTTTTAAGTAGAGGCTAAAACCTATAATCTATAAGAATACTTTAACCTTAAAATCATAATATACTAAAGCCTCTATCTAGAGTTTCCTTAAGAGCTATTCTTAAGTAATTTTCTGAAAGCTAAGTAGTACTAATAAGTATATGAGACGCCTGAATTAGCTACTCTTAAGCTTCTTACCCTAGAGGGATTAACTATAAAGAAGATTAATAACTCCTAGCTAATACTACTAAAGAAGTTCAAGTAAAGGATATTATAGATTTTATAGAAAAAGGTTTAAAGGTTTATATAGCTCTCTATAGTTTTTATATTTTAAAGGCTTAAGATTACTAATATAAGTATTCAAACTAAGTTTACCTAATAAGTTAGATCTTTAAGTATATAAGTAAGATATTATAGTGTTAGTANAATCCTTAAATATATAAGTAAAATACTATAGTACTAGTATTATTATATAGAGGAGGATATAGTAATATAAGCTATGAACTTCTATAACTATTTTAGTATTATAGATAATCTATACCTCTAAAATACTATTATAGTATACTATAAGATACTTTAATCCCCAAAACTTAAGTATTTTACTATAAGAGTAATAACTAAAATATAGTTTTAGAAGTAGTAAGATATTATATATAAAGTTTAAGTAGTTAACTATACTTTATCTATTACTGGGGTATTATAAGTTTATAATTTTATGATTTCGCTTACTTATTTACCTATTAAGGTTTATGCTTAGAATTATATACCTATAATTTGTAGTTGTTTAGATTTGATATTCCTAGATAAGGTTATCTTAGCTATTATAGAGGTTATTTAACGTTTCCCTGAGTTTCTCTAGTATAGTAAAATAAATTATAGTATTTCTAATATTTTAATAGAAACCCCTATACCTACTTTAAATACTTAAAGTAATAAGAGATATTTCTAAGGCTCTAATAAGCCCCTATACTTTCTAAAGTATAGCTTAAGTTACTCTTTAGTGTACTATTACTATATATACCCTTAGTTAGCTTATAAAAACTAAGTACTAAATACTTTAACTAAAGAGAAGATTAAGTAGTTATTAGCCTCGGATTTAGACTTTTCGAAAAGAGTTTAGAGCTTTAGATAATAGTAACTATATAGCTAGTTTTCTAGCTAAATTAGCTATAATATTATATAGTAAGTATACTATGAGGAGGGGTTTTAATAATACCCTTTCTAAGATTCTTTTATTTTTAATTTAGGTATTTTAGTTTATATTTTCTAAGATATAGAATACTTTATAATATTTTGAGGAGTTTTAGTAAGAGACTATATTTAGTATAGTACGAGGTTTATACTAATTAAGAGCTATAGAGATACTAAGATATTTATTTAGATTATAGAAAGTAAAGAAATTAAATTATACCTCTATAATATTATTTTCTATACTACTCTAGTAATAAACTTTATCTCTTTTTAGTAGTTGTAAAAATAAAGCTACTAATAAGATACTAGGCTA
>RYZW01001672.1:0-18312 GCA_004367215.1 Colletotrichum trifolii | reverse complement strand
AATAAAGTTATACTTTCTAAATAGCTATTTTATAATAATAAAATACTTAATTAAACTAAACCTTAAAATATAATCTTATCTTATATATTAGATCTTAGTTTTATTAAGAAGTAGTATTTCTAAGATAATATTAATATAGAAGTTTTTAATATAATTATTATTATCTAATATTAAATTAAATTTATTTTCCTTTTTTAAACTATCAAAAGTTTTCTTAATAACTCCTTTATTTTATTTAACTATAGAAAGATTAACTAAACTATATTAAACTAAATCTTTTTTCTTACTAAATTTAAAATATCTTTTATTAAAGAAGTCTATTAAATTAGTAATATAGATTACTTTATAGCTATTAAAAACTATACTCCTTAAAAATATATAAAGTCCTTAAATAATTAAGAAAGCTTATAGGAGAACTTCAGATAACTCTTTAAAGAAAATAAGATTAATACTAATATATATTAAATTAGAAAAATAGTAGTTACTCCTAGACTTATTATTCAAGGGAACTAATTTAGCTTCTAAGGTATCTAAAGAAACTCCTTTAGCTTTACTAATATACTTTTTAGTATTTAACTATCCTTCCTTAATAAACTTCTATTATAAAATATAGAATTTAGAGTTATTTACTTTATTTATAATATTATTTTTGATAATAACGAACATCTAAATATTAAAGAACCTAGTATATAAACTAGTAATAGTATATTGAATATACTTATAATTCTCTAGAAAATATAAATAACTCTTAAAATCATATAAATACTTTATTTTAACTTGGATTATTTCTAACTTTCCTATATAAAAAACTAATATAGCTAGTACTTTACTATAATTCTTAGTAAAACTTTTATTAGTATAAAATATAACTATAAAGAGCTCTCTATATTTAGTTAAAGTCTTAATATTAAGGTTTAGAGTTTCTTTCTCAAAGATATTCTAATACTAAATTATAGCCTAATTAGGTAAAATATATTAAGTAAATATTTAAAGCTACTCCTTAACTATAAGAATTCCCTAGATCTCTAGGATATTATATATAACTATTTAGAAGTAAATAGTATACTACTTTTTATACTATACTAGACTAGAAATATTCAAATTAGTTTTCTCGAAGATTTTCTTATAGTTAACTCTAACTTATTACTATATAACTAAATTATTCTAAATATATTAACATTTTAGAATTTTCAAGAGAAATTAAAAAGATATATTATTTTTATTAAAAAGTTCTATTTAGGTAAGTATTAGAAAGCTATTATTAATAGTAGCATTAACCTATATCTAAATTATCTTATAGGATTTCTTTATAGTTAGATTCCTAAATTACTTTCAACTTAGGATTTACTATATAGTAGTTGAAAATTCCCTAAGTATAAGGAATATAAGTTATAATATTTTAGATCTTCTTTTAAATAGTATTCTCTTAGCTAAACTATTCGTCGAATTTAAATAGTTTAAATATTTTTGAAATATTAAAAATAAGTTTAATATCTAGATTAATATATTACTAGATATCTTAGCTAGTTATATAGAAATATAACGTAATATATTAATAGTTAAAGTTAGAGTTTCTAAATAGTTTTACTAATATATTAGGACTACTAGTAATTAAATATATTATTTTCAAGTCATTTATCAAAGAACTAGTAAGATAGATTAAAAAAGATTTATTTTATACCTATTAATTATAAATAGTTTAGAGATAACTGAATATAACTAAGCTTATAACGATAATAAATAGATAATATAGTATATAGTCTAAAAGTAAGTTATTAAAAAGTATATTTTCTTCTAACTAGAATAAAGTATTTAAATATATATAAATAGAATAGTTATACTTTATATTAACTACCTAAGTTGTATAGTAGCTAGTAGAGTCGTATAGTAGCCTTAGTACTATACGTGTTCTTATACCTATTCTTATTAATAAACCTAATTCTATAAATATAAAGATTAATGATTTTTAGGTTATAAGAAAATATTACTTTTAAATCTAGGATTTGTGTTTTTTAATAAGGAAAAGAATACTGAATTTAATAGGTAGATTATATACAAAGGAATTAACTAAGATAGTAAAAAGTATATTAGAAATCTTTTAAAACAAATCTATTAAAGAAAATCTATATTACATTATTACTTAACTTTAAATTTATTAAAAGTATTAATAATAGTTTTATTAAACCTTTAAGGAATCTTAGATTTAGGAATAGGGAAATTATGATGTTTACTATTAAAGTAATATATTTTATTTATATAATAGTAATTAAAGCTAAACGTTTTATAAATTATATTAAAGTTGAAAGAATAAGTATTTTAGGTTTTATAAAAGGAATAGTTAGTATAAGGGTTGTTAAGTGATAAAATATATTTAAGTATAAACTATAAATTTAAGAGCTAGTTTGCTTATTATGAGTTATATAGGTATGGTTTTTATAATAATTATAGGGGTTAGTATTTTGGTTCCTATATTTTTAAATAAAGAAATTATAGATAGTAGCTAAGTATTAAAGTAATTTATAAACTTAGGTACTAGACTAGTAAGTGATACTACTATAGATAAATACTTATTAATAAAGTATTAGTAGTAATATTAAAGGTCTTTAATCTATTTAAAGTTATATACTTCTCGGGAACCTTATAAAAAAAGCTTTACGTAGTAGTTAGCTTTTCCCTTATATACCTACTAGATACTACTAGTTCTGAGGAACTATTTAAATAGAATTAACGTTAAGTACTAAAATACGGTTAGTTAATACGATAACTAATAAATAGAAAGTATATATATTATAAAAAAGAAGGTATATACCTATATCTATTATAATTACTTATTATAAGACTTTAGTTATATAATACTAGATACTAGCTAGCTAGTAATACTTATTCCTAGTTCTTAATAATTACTAGTTATTAATAACTAGTAGTAAAAGCTAATAGCTAGTAATAGTTACTATATAGTTTATATAATTAGAAAGTATATATATACTTACTAGTTATACTTACCTATTACAAGATTTAAACCTACTACTATTCCTATAAAATAGTAAAAGCTAACTAGATATTAAACTTCTATATTAAACTAGTTTATTAATAAAGTATTAATATATTATAAGTATACTTTTGAATAACTTTATAGTTATATGGTTTTATAAGGGTCTACTAGAAATCTATCTATATTTATATAAGAAGTTTAAAATTATAGATTTAATAAGTAAGATTTATTTTAAAATATTTATTCTAGGGGATTTTAAATATAAAGAATATACGATTAGTAAGAGTTTTAAGAAACATCTAGGTTAGGATATTTAATATAAAATAAGAAGAAAGATATATATTAAAAACTTAGATAGATTTATTAAGATTTAATATAGTATATTATTAATAGCTTCTTTAGAGATATAAAGACTTAAATTATAAATTAAGAAAGGTTATAAAATTTATTAAAGAGTTATATTATTCGAGTATTAGTATTTTTACTAAAGAGAAAGTAATTGAATTATAATATAGTAATAAAGTAAATTCTAGATAAAAATAAGTAATAGGAAGAGTTGAAATATATTTAATAAGGAAAAAGACTAATTAATTTAAAATAAGAAACTTTCTCTTTATATTTTTTTAATATTAATAAGAAGCTTTTTATTTAAATAATATTATTATTTATTTATTATTTTCAATAAGAATTATAATTTATTACTTTTAGATTTATGGTAGTAAGGATTTCTTTTATATAGATTTATATTTATAAAAAGGAATATTTTATTATAATAGATTAATTTTAGAACTTCCATATATATATATATATATTATATTAAATTTAGGATCTTATAAAACTTTTAATTATATAATCTTTCTTTATTATTATCTTGATAATATAATTTAGTTTTATGAATTATTTCTTTATAATACTTAGTTTATAAAACTTTATAGTTCTTAAAATAATATATTAGGGAAATTATATATTATAAATATTAGACTAATTTTAGTAGTAGTTATTTATTATTTTTATAATCTTAGATAATTAAATAAGTTTATAGAAGAATATTTTATTATATTCATTTCTCTAGTTTTTAATTTCTGATTAGTAGAAATTCTAAAGATATTATAAAATAGTTAGTTTTATAAGTAATATTTAGATAGTAGTAATTAAGTTTTATATTTAGAAGTAAGAGTTTATAATAATTACTATTAAGACTTTTAATTAGATATTAAATTTAATTAGTTTTAGTTTCTTTTATAGATATTAGTTAGAAATACAATAATAAAAGAATTATAAATTAGTATATTTTATAGGATAGTTAATTAATTAACCTTTATAGTATTATAAGGTTTCCTAGATATTTATATTTTAGTATTATATAATTTATTGAATTATTATAAAGGATAGAGAATTGTTTAATAGAAATAATTAAATTATAAATTACTAATAGATATTTTAGGAATATACTAAATTATATAAGTTTAATATCTTATGAGTATTAGATAAGAATTATAAGGAGAATATTTAATATTTTAAAGAAAAGATAAAATATAAGTAGTTTTAGATTATTATAATATATTATAATATAGTATAATATATATAAAAATAAAATCTAAATATATTTTATTATTAATTAGGATAAAAGATAAGTTTAATACTAAGATAATTAATAATATAATAATAATAGAGAGTTATATTATAGAATGATAATAATATTTATAGATTTAATTATATATAAAAAACTTTAAATTTCTTTTAAACTAGTTATTAAGTATATTTATATAATATATATTTAGAATAATTATTTATAATAAATATTTATCTCTATAATATTTAATCAAGTAAAGATTATATTGAATAAAAGATAGGTTCTTAAGAAGTTTATAAATTCTAAAATTATAGATATTACTTAGAAATTATATTTTATTTATGATTTATATTTAAATATATTAACTAAAGAGGTTTTAGTAGTTAAGTAATTTAATTTCTTTGAATAGTTTTAAGGTTATAAGGTTAATAATAAAAAACATATTATAGTTATGATAAATAAATAATATAGTATATAAACTAAAAATAAATTATTAAAAAATATATTTTCTTCTAACTAGAATAGAATATTTAAATATATATAAATAGAATAGTTATATTTTATATAGCCTACCTGAATTATATAGTAACTAGTAAAGTTATATAGTAGTTTTAGTATTATATATATTTCTATATATTTCTTTAGTAGTAAAGCTACTAGAGATACTTTTATATAGTCTAAGTAATATACTAAATAAATAGAAAAAGGTAAATTATCTTTCAAAATAAGTTTTTAAGTATTTAAATAAAGAGAATTAATAAAATTACTAAGATTTATTATATATTTAACTAGTTTTATTAAGTATTAGTAGAAGTAATTAATTAGTTGTTTCTAAAATAACTAGTAATCTAATTCTTTTATATATTATAAATAAATTATTTATTAATTCTTTACTTACTAGATTTCTTTCTTCTCTTCTATATTAACATTTTTAATAATTACTATTTTATTTTATAGGTAATATATATTACTAATATGGATTCTTTATATATTAGATTTAAGTATAATAATATATACTAATTATTATTAATAATTTAACTATATAATAAACCTTACCCCGCTTGACGTAGTGGTTTAACGTCTGGCTAGCTCTTACCGTTTATAGCAAGAGTAGTAGGTTCGAATCCTGTAGCGGGTAACCGCGACTAGTAGCTATATACCTTCTAATTATATAAACTAACTATAGTAACTACTACTAGCTAGAGGCTTTTACTAATAGCTATTAATAGCTAGCGACTATTAATAGCTAGCAATAGGCGCTACTAGCTAGCTAGTATCTAGTATTATATAACTATAATCCTTAAAGAATAACTACGATAGATAGGTTTATACTTTCCCTATTTATCACTTATAATATTAACTAACTATATTATTACTGCTTAAGGTTTTCTCTGTTAAAATATTTCCTTAGACTTAGTANAACTTAAAAAGTCCCTAGAGTTATATTAAACCTGAGACAAGTAAGTAGCCTACTAGTAAATATATACCGATATTTTAGAAGCTTGATTAGTTATAAGAAGCCTTATATACTTAATTAGTAATAGGATACCCTTTAGGAAACCTTATTATATATAGGAAAAAGTTAGATATTTTAGGTTTAGCTTTAAAGATTTCTAGTTAATATACCGAAGCTTCGCTAATAAGTAAGAAACCTTATAGGTTAATATATTTATAAGAAGTATTATTACTTAATATAGTAATAAGAACTTTATATATTAATACATATATAGGATAAAGACGCTTATATATTAATATATATATAAAAATTTGTATATATATTGATATATATACAAGAAAACCTTTATATATTAATATTTAGTTACTTTTACTCTATACCTAGAATAGTATCTAAGCTTTTTACCCTATATATACATTCATCTATCAGTTTTACCCGATAACAGCATTTATACTAATACTAGCTCATAACTAGTTAAAACAGTAATAAAATTACCTATTATTATAAACTATTATAATCCTAGTTCTAATATTCAACCCTATAATAATACAGAAACTCGTAATAATAATCTATATAAAGAGAGCTTTATTAAAACTAACTAGGGCTTAATATATATAGCTAAAAATAACTACTAAAGTTAGAAAGTTAAGAACCTTTTTAAACCTCTTAAAGATAGAATAAAATAAAACACCTACTTTAAAATATAAAAGCTAGGTATTCTATAATCTATTACTTTTCTATAACTTTTATAATAGAACTAAAATCTCTTTAAAATCTATATAGCTATTTATAAGAAAATAAGTACAAGATAGGTATAGAAATATCTAGTTATAATTACTATAATTAAAGTTATTAGTATATTAGACTAAGCTTTAATAAAATTATTCTAAATATTTTAATTGAAAAGTAATTAATAAATATTTTAAAAAAATCGTCTAGTTATCCTATAGGTTACTATACTAAACTAATAATATTAGTAACTAAATATCAATTAGAAAATATCCTTATATGAATACTTTACTATAATATTAGTTACTAGATATTTTAGAATATTATAATACTATAATTATAAAAGTTTTAAAACTTATCTAATTATACTAGAAATATTTATGTCTATATAAGTATTATTTATATATTAGCTATATTTAATGTATTAAAATCGTTTATTAATAAAAGTAGGCTGAGCTTTACTATACTTATATAGAGATTATAGGTTACCTTATATTAGTAGTAGAGAATTTCTATATTAGTAATATAAATCCTTGTCTCGGGAGTAAGTAAGGTTTAGTTTATAATAAGGATATTAAGGTTATAGATATTAAAGTTATAATAAATATTCGAATAGAGTACTTAAAGTTAGTAGTAATTGAATATCTTAAGATATTTGAATTATATATAGCTATAAGGGTATAAGGGTATAAAAATATAAAAATATAAGGTTATTATAGAAAGAGTTATTAGTTATTTATTATTAAAAAGGTTAATACGGGGCGGGTATACTAGCTACTATAGCTATAAGGAGTTTAGCCCCGGATTATTTAGGGACTAGCTATAGTAGTTAGTAGGGGGGTAGGAAAACTAAAGCTATATTTCAGGGGGTAATATATATACTAATAGTCGTAGTAGAAAGCGAGCTATTAGCTTCTCTCTTTAAAAGTAACTAAGTATTTATATTTATACTTATTTTAGCTATTTTTTACCTTTACTTACTTAATAAAAATAATAAATCTTAAACTTAAAATACTTTTCTATATTCTTATTAGGAAATCTATTTTATGTAGTAATTTCTATCTAATTTTTATTTTAAATAATCTAATTCTTATTCCTTCCCTTTATCTTATTTTCTCTATCAATATATCTTATAGTTTTAGTAAATCTATTTACAAATACTATATATCTAAAATTTAAGTTTAGTATAACTTTATTAAAAGAATAATTTTATTAGTAGTTTAAATTTCTAGTTTTAGTATAAAAGCTAATTATTTTAATTGAAACTATGAATTTAGTTATATTTTACAGAGCTCTCTAACTTATAGCAATATTTATTAATATTTCTAATCCTTAAACTTACTAAAATATTTAAACTTAGTAGTATTAAAAATAAAAGAACCATTCTAATAAAGAATCCTATTATTATTACTAGTTTAAAATACTTTTATAGTTATCCAAGGAAAGTTTCTACCCTAAAGCCCCTATCTAATAATAATAAAGATAATTTAACTAGGGATTTTAAAGTAAGAAATCTAGTGTTTAAAGTTATTAGTAATAAGGATAAGGAACCTGAGATTATTATAAGTAAAGAAGAAGAAAGTAAAGGAAATACTAAATAAATAATCAAATTTCCTAAGAAATATTTAAAAACTATAACTAGTATAATGAGGAAATCTTTTTAGATTAGAAATTAAGAGGTCTGATTAAGAATCAATAATCTTCAATATTAATTTGAAATTATTAACTATCAACTCATAAAACTTAGTAATAAATCTATTACTCTAAAGGAAATTCTAAATAAATCTATTCTTTCTAAGAAAAGTAAAATTAGTAAGGAATATAAAAATTACTTATTGTAAATAAGAGCTATTAGAGGCTTATAGCTAATTTAAACTATTTTATATAGAGTATTTTACTTACATTTTATTTTTTCTTAGAAACTTTATTCTTATTTTATTAGTATTAGTAATAGAGATTTAGTTTCTAATTACTATTATTAGTATAAAACTAATTTAAAAGCTATTTATTTACTAGTTTTAAACTAGATATATCAAGTATTTAAAAAATACTTAGAAGTTTTTTAGACTCTAGAAACTAATACAATAAGTATTTTAACCTAAGCATTTTTATTTAAATCTAATTTTTCTTAGTTAAGAAATAAGAAAGTTAGTAATACGAAGAAGTTTATTTACTTTACGCTATAATTAAAGTAATAGAAAGAATTTAAAATTACTTTTATTAAAAATAGAAGTAATTTAGATTTTACTAATAGAACCTTTATAGTTAAATAATTTTGTCTAGTTTAAATATCTTAACTCCTTATTATTTAAGTTTTTTAATTTACTTTACTTATCTAGCTAATTTTTAATAATTATATCTTTAGACTTTTAATAATTATAATTAGCTTTCTAATTAACTAAACCTTATACTTTAGTTTATTATAAAAGAGTTTAGAGTTTATAATTTTAATTATAGTATTCCAGTTATCAGTTCTAGTTATTTTCTATTTTTTGAATAAACTTAAGTTTTAAGTTCTATTCTTTTTAAGAATTATAACTAGTTTTCAATACTCATATAAGTTAATTTCTATATACTTTTTATAGTATCTTACTTATTTATTTGAAGTTCTAAGTTTAAATTAATAATACTTAGCTAGATAAGAGTTTACTTAGAAACTTTTATTTCCTAGGAATAGTTAGAAAAGTTCTACTACTTTCTCGTTTTTTATATTACTACTATAAAAGCTTTCGATTAAAAATAAAGATTAATCTACATTACTTATATAAGTATTTAAATAGATAAGAAATTATTCGAAATAGCCTTTTCTATCATTCTAGTTAGTTTTAAAAATATTATTTATAGATCTATAAAGTTAAGAAGTTTTGTAAATTATTTGGCTTTTATTTGAATTAGATTTGTTTTAAATCTATATACTAGTATTATATCTAGAAATATATAGATCATTTTAGAATTATTATTTAAGTCCTTTTAGTAAAGCTATATTTATTAAATATCTACATATTAAACTCTAATAAATAAGTATTTATTATTTTAAGTTATAAATCTAATTATTTAGTAATTATTATAATAGATTCTCTAAATACTCCTAAGTTAAATCTAATATCTCGAAATAATTTCTTTAATACTATAGTTTCTTTAAAAGTATGTTCTAAGCTAAGAAGTTCTATTTTAATTATTAATATTATTATAGTATTCTATTGAATAGCTTTCTATTAAATCAGTTTTCTAAATAGAAAAATAATATAGCTATAGCTTAATCTTTAAATCTCTTTATAATTTATAAATCATATATTTCTAGTAATTAAGAATACTTAAAATGTTTTATTAATACTTTTTAAACTTCTAAACTATAATACTTGGAATTTTATTTTATAGAAATCTTAAATTATATAATTTATAGTATTCTAATATATTAAAGAAAGATTTATAAAGTATTTTAAAAGAGAGGGGCTGATAGCTTGCTTTCTACTACGACTATTAGTAGATATGTTACCCCTTAAAGTATAACTTTAGCTTTCTTATTCCCTTTACTAACTACTATAACTAACCCCTAATTAATCTAGGGCTAAACTTTTCACAGCTATAGTAGCTACTATACTTACCCCGTGTTAACCTTTTCGATAATAAATAACTAATAACTCTTTCTATAATAACTTTACGCCTTTATACCTTTATACCTTTATACCCTTATAGCTATATATAATTTAAATATCTCGAGATATTTAATTACTACTAACTATAGGTATTCTATTTAAACGTTTATTATAACCTTAATATCTATAACCTTAATATCCCTACTAAGCTTTACCTATCCCTAAGACGAGACTTTATACTACTAATACGAAAGTTCTCTACTACTAATATAAGCTAATATATAATCTCTATATAAGTATAGTAAGACTTAGCTTACTCTTATTAGTAAATAATCTTAATATATTAATTATAGCTAATAACTAACTTATAAATAATACTTATATAAATATAAATATTCCTAGTATAGCTAGATAACTTTTAAAACTTCTATAATTATATTATTATAATATTCTAAAGTATCTAGTAATTAGTATTATAGTAATATATTAATATTAAAGTATTACCTAATTAATACCTAGTCCCTAATATTATTAGCTTAATATAGCAAATTATAGATTAACTAGATAATTTTCTTTTAAATATCTATAAATTACTAATTAACTATAGTACTTAGGATAATTTTATTAAAACTTATTTTAATAAAGTAATAGTTTTAATTATAATAGTTATAGCTAGATATCTCTATACTTATTCTATACTTCTTTTTTTATAAGTAGCTATATAGATTTCGAGGAGATTTTAGTTCTATTATAAAAGATATAGAAGAGTAATAGATTATGGAATACTTAGTTCTTAGTACTTTATTTTATTCTATTTTTAAGAAGTTTATAAAAGTTCTTAACCCTATAGTTTTAATAGTTACTTTTAGCTATATATATTAAATCCTAGTCTTAATAAAGCTCTCCCTATATAAATTATTACTACGAGGTCTTCTATTACTATAAGGTTAAATATTAGAACTAGGGGTATAATTATCTATAATAATAAGTAATTTCATTACCGTTTTAACTAGTTGCGAGCTAGTACTAGTATAAATACTATTATCAGGTAAGATTTATAGTTAAATCTATATATAGGGTAAAGAGCTTAGATACTATTTTAGGTATAGAGTAAAAGTAACTAAATAAAGTATTTTAAAAGTCAAAAATATATAAATAAAATATCTAGCTATATTATGATAGAAATATAAAGAACTAAACTAATTTTTATCTAGTATTTATAAATCTCTTTAAATATAGCTTAACTAGTATTTATAGTAAAGGTTATTATTAGAAATAGTATTATTAGAGTTAAGTTATAGTTAAGATTATAATACTTAGTAGTTTTAGTAAAATATATATTATAAACTAAGTAAATCTTATAATACTTATAATTTCCAACTATTTAAATTCCAACGAAATACTTAATAAGACTTTATTCCTTAAATTTATAAATATATTTAATATTTTTAATAATCTTAAGAATTTCGTTTTTAGTTACTTTATAATATAACAGAAAGATATTATCTTTATAGAATAGGATAAAAATACTTAAATTCTTATTTTTAAATAAATAAAGCTTTTCTAAGTATAATTAGAAGTTTAATAATTTAAAAGTAGTATAAAAAGTTTTATATTAAAGAAGAGGTATATCTCGAAAATTATAAAAAGTATATTTAAGTTCTATATAATACTTTATAGCTTTAAGTCTATCTAGTAATTTAACTATTATTAGAAGTTTATTAAATTCTTTTATAATATTAAGAAATATATCAATAATATTAAACTAGAAAACTTCGAAATTGAATTATATTATAATTACTTTAATTACCTAAAAGGTTTTAATAGTAAGTATTACTATATATATAATTTATAATAGATTAACGAGTTATATATTCCTATATATATAAATCCTTACCTTATCGTATACTAGAAAACTATTTATATCTATATTATAAATAAAAACCTATTTAAAAAGAAAGAACCTAGATCTAATATCCTAGTAATCTATTTCTTACTAAATACTTTTCTTTTTTACCTTTATAATTTTAACATTTACTATTTTAAGAAAGGATTTATATAGTAACTCTAATAAGTTAGTAATATGTTTCTAAATCTTTAGTAGTATAACTCGTTAATCAAAGTATATTTAAATTTTANCTAAGTTTTTAGTAGTATTACTAGTTAATTAAAATATGTTTGAATTTTAATAGAAAGATCTTTCTTTTTTAATACTATATTTCGAATAATAAAGAAAACTATTAAGAAGTTGAGACTAGCCTCATCTAGCTTTTATTACTAATTAGGTAAATAAGTATTACTAAAATTATTTTATTCGCATTTTATGAAGTATAAAATATTATTATTATACTATTTTGAAAATACTATATAGTTACTAATAGTAATCTCTAGTTCTAATTATTATTATTATTTACTCCTACATTATTAGCTAGGTTTTTAAGTAATTAAAAATCTCAATCTAGTTAGTTAAAGTCTAGAACTGTATTTTAATTTACCCTAAGTTAGCTAAATAGGGGTTTTAAAGTAATTTTTTCTATTCTTAGTTAAAATAAATATTCCTTTTTAGTTAACTAGATCCCTAATTTTAAGTATACTATTTAGGTTTCTAATTATTAGTATATTTCTTAAATTCTAATTTATACCCAAGATTATTATATCTAGTTATTATTAATCAGAAACTTAGACTAGTCCTATTAGTTTAGATATTAGTTCAAGTATAATTAAATTTCTCTTATAAATTTTAGAAACTAATTCTAAGTTTAATTTAATATTTTAAGTTATTTCTAGTACTAATAAGATAGCTAGTAGAAGAAAAGACCTTTTATTAAGTATTCTTACTATTCTAAAATCTCTAAGTATTTTAAGAATAGAGTTTTCTTCCTCTTTAGTAATTACCTTAACTAGTAGTTTCATAATTTCTTTTATAAATACTTTATATGAATTCTATTTTAAATAGAATATCATTTTACTAAATTTAATATTTCAAGTAATAATAATTCTCTAAAACATAAAGATCTACGTTTTATATAAATTATAAGTATTTAAAATATAATTTACTAGGTATCTAATATATCCCCTTAATTTAACTTTAAATAACTTTTTTAAAATACTTTATTTATAATATTTCTTAAGTAGGGATACTTAATATTTATAAATATAAATCTATTCCTAGTAATATTATAAGTTTTAATAAAAGCTTAGAGTATACTCTAATACTTACTAATAAAAGTATTAACTATCCTAGGTTTCTTTAATTTGATATAATAATCTTTAGTTATCTCGAGTATTTAAAGATAGATTATATAGTATAGCTACTACTTGAATTAACTCTATTTATAGTTTAAGTAATAGTTATATTATTCCTTATATTTCTATCTTTTAGGTAATTAGCTTTTTTCTAGTATATTTACTCGCTCTAACTAGCTTTTCAGTATAAGAAAGAAATAGTCTAAGATTAATTTTTTTCTTTATTATTTATTTTTAGTAATTAGTTTTTCTATTAATTACTATTACTACTTTTTTAATATTTTATTAAATATTATAAATTAAAAAGGTTCTCTATTCTTTTTACTTATTTTTCAAATATTAATAATATTTAAAAGATTAAATTATAAGTTTTATTAATTAGTATAAGTAAAAAGAGAAAACTCAAAAACTTATTTTTAATAATAAAAGTTTAGGAGTTTTAATATTTAAAAGATTAAATTATAAGTTTTATTAATTAGTATAAGTAAAAAGAGAAAACTCAAAAACTTATTTCAATTATAAATATCTAGGAATTATTTATATATACCCGGGGGAAATAAAATACATTTTCAATAAATAATAAAATAGGTAAACTAAATATAATTCTAAAGTTTATCTAGAGATAACTTATTAAGAATAAGTTATTATATAATAGAAATAGTCTAATTATTTTAGTCTTATAACTTGTATTTCCTAAGTATTAAAAATTAAATACTTAAGAATAATCTATCTTAGATATTTTACTTTATAATATTATATATAAATATTATTAGCTTTTAATTCTAGGAAAACTATTTTAGGGTATAGTTAAAAGAATAGAATACTTAGTAATTCTAGAATAATATTAGAAATATTTGAAAAGATTATAAAATAGTTCAAAATAGGCTTATAATTTAGGAGAATAAAGTTATATTTTCTGAATAACTATTTTATAATAATAGAGGATTCAATTAAACTAAATTTAAAAGTATAATCTAGTCTTATGTATTAGATTTTAGTTTTATTAAAATATAAAGGTTTTAAAATAATATATTTATAGAAGTTTTTAATATAAATAGTATTATTTAATATTCAATTAGATATACTTTTACTGTATAGACTATTAAGGACTTTTTAATAATTCTTTTATCTTATCTAATTTTAGGAAACTTAGCTAAAATATACTAAACTAACTTTATTCCTTTACTAAACTTAAGAGATCTTTTCTTTAAAACATTTATTAAATTAGTAATATAGATTACTTTATAATTATTAAAAACTAGACTTTTTAAAAGTATATAAAGTTTTTAAGTAGTTAAGAAGATTTCTAGGGGAATTTTAATTAATTGTTCTAGGAAAGTAGGATTAATACTAATATATATTAAATTAGAGAAGTAATAGCTACTACTAGACTTATTATTTAAAAGAACTAACTTAGCTTTTAAGATATCTAAAAAAGCTTTTTTAGTTTTACTAGTATAATTTTTAGTATATAACTATTCTTTTTCAGCTAGTCTCTATTATAAACTATAGAGTTTAGAGTTATTTATTTTATTTATAATATTATTTTAAGTTGTAATTAATATTGAAATATTAGGGAGTCTAATATATAAATTAGTAATAGTATACTTAATATACTTATAATCCTCTAGAAAATATTAGTAGCTCCTGAAATTATATAGATATTTTATTTTAGTTTCAATTATATTTCACTTTCTTATAAGAAAAACTAATATAGATAGTATTTTACTATAATCCTTAATGAAACTTTTATTAGTATAAGATAAAGTTATAAAGACTTCTCTATATTTAGTTAAAGTTTTAAAATTAAAGTTTAGAGTTTTTTTAATAATATATTAATGTTAAAATATAGTTTAATTAGGCGAAATATATTAAGTAAATACTTAAAACTACTTTTTAATTATAAGGGTTCTTTAGATTCCCAGGATATTATATATAACTATTTAGAAATGGATAGTATTTTACTTATTATATTATAATAGACTAGAGATATTGAAATTAGCTTTCGTAAGGATTTTCTTATATTTAACTTTAATTTATTATTATATAATTGAATTACTCTAAGTATATTACTATTTTAAAACTTTTAAGAGAATTTAAAAGCATATATTATTAGTATTAAGAAGTTCTATTTAAATAAGTATTAGAAAACTATTATTAATAGTAGTATCAATTTATATCTAAATTATATTATAATATTTATTTATCTCTTTATAATTAGATTCTTAAACTATTGAAAACTTTAAACTTACTATATAATAGTTAAAAATACTTTTAATTCAAGAAATATAAGGTTTAGTATTTTTAATTTTCTCTCAAATAGTATTTTCTTAGTTAAGTTATTAGTTGAATTTAAGTAGTCTAAATATTTTTGAAATATTAAAAATAAGTTTAATATTTAGATGAATATACTACTAGATAATCCAGCTAGTTATATAGAAGTATAGTATAATAAACTCATAGTTAAAATTAGAGCTATCAAATAGTTTTATTATTATATTACAATTATTAGTACTTAAGTATACTATTTTTGAGTAGTTTATTAAAGAATCAATAAAATAGATTAAAGAGGATTTCTTTTTTATTTATTAATTATACGTAATTCAGAGATAGTTAAATATTACTAGATGTATAGTTATAATAAATAAGTAATATAGTATATAGTCTAAAAATAGGTTATTAAATAGTATATTATCTTTCAACTAGAACCCCCTAAAGTATAACTTCAGCCTTCCTACCCCCCCTACTAACTATTATAGCTAGCCCCTAGTTAATCTAGGGTTGAACCCCTTATAGCTATAACTAGTATACCTGCCCCGTATTAACCTTTTTAATAATAAATAACTGATAACTCTTTCCGNTTCTATAATAACCTTATACTCTTATACCTTTATACCTTCATAGCTATTAATGTATAATTCAAATATCTCGAGATATTTAATTACTACTAACTATAGGTACTCTATTTAAATCATAACCTCAATATCTATAACCTAGTATTCGGATTTATATAGATAGAATAGTTATATTTTATATAAACTATTCAAGTTATATAGTAATTAGTAGAGTTATATAGTAATCTTAGTACGATACGTATTCTCATAGTAGTTTACTAGAAGAAGATATAGGTTAATTATAAGAGACCTTTAGGTATAAAATATATAAAGTTTAAGAAATTAAGTATATTACTAGATATAGATAATACTATTCTTATATCTCTATTAGGAAGTTTGGAGTTTCTTCTAGTTATAAGTGAAGTTTATTTATAGATTTTGTAAATTATTACTTTTTAAAAAGAAGTAAATATCTAGAATACTATTATTAGATAGTAGTTTGTATAGGATTTAGCTTAGAAGCCTTTTTGTGTTCTAGTTAGTAGTTATTAAGATAAGAATTTAGATTATTATGATTTCCTATATTTTTATTTTAGGTTTAATGGATTTATATAAGGAAGGTTTTAATTTATGAAAACTAATTTATTTAGTATTGATTTCCCTATTTTTAAGTATAGTTAAAAGCTTTTTTTAAATTAGTAAAAGCTATTATTTATAGTTGATTAGTATAGAGATAAGTAAATGTTAGTAAATTATTTTACTTGATTTTATAGGGAAAGCTTAGGTTTTTTAAAGTTAAGTCTAGAGTAATAATAAATAGAGGTTAAGGATTATATAATACTTTATAATACTAAGCGTATACATTTATCAGAAGATATACTAGATTATATTCAGTTTGTTTTTCTATTTAAAATAAGTTTATAAATAAGGTTAGTTAGCCTTTTCTATATTTCTAATAGTGTTTCTTAGAATACTTAAAAAGTAATACTTATTAATAGTAAGGTTTATTAAGTAAAATAAAGCTTTTATTTAAATAGAAAATAGCTTTATAATATGAATATTATAGCTTTCTTATGATATTATTGTAAGAACTATTAAGTTAACTTTATAGTAGACTAACTAAATAGTTATATATTTTATTTAGGCTTTTTATAGGGAAATTCTAGTAATTATAATTTTATTAAAGAAGCTGATAATTTCTACGAGTTTCATAGAGGAGTTAGTATATTAGAGGATGTATGTTATTCCTTATAAGTTTCTATTTAGGTAGGTTTTATAGATTAATAATTAGATAGGTACTTATATAGCTTAAAAACTCTTAAATAATCTAAGGCTTTTATTTATAATAGAATTTTAGATATTTAGGAAAGTATTCAGTATATAGAGGACTGCTATTATAGTAATTCCAAGGTTAGTATTTTCATTTGTAGATAGTAATTATAGAGTAGTAAGGTATTTAGGTTTTATTAATTTAATTGTAGTAACTTTCTATTTTATTTAGTTATTATAGAGTAATGCTTCTAGGGTTATGGTTATTACTTATTACTAGATTTTATGTTAATTGATTTTTATTAATTTGATTAGGATTTATAGATTTATATATTAAATAAGAAAATAAATAGGTTACTTCTAATCTCTATAGAGTAAATTTTAGTAAATACTATTCTAAAGGTTTTTAGATATAGAATCTTAAGGTTTAAAATTCTTAAGTTATAAATAATTCTAAGATAATAATGTATTTTATAGAAGGTTATTAGTAGACCTAGGATTCTAGGAAATATTAGCTAGTATTATAGGCTACGCCTAGCTAGTTAACTCTAGTTCTACCTAAGTCTTGATAACTATACCTAAGAAGTTAGGTACTAGTAAACTACTAGTAAACTTCC
>RYZW01001671.1:0-13948 GCA_004367215.1 Colletotrichum trifolii | reverse complement strand
ATTTTAATATATTAATCGAGTATAGTTAACTTATAAATAATACTTATATAGATATAGATATTTCTAGTATAGCTAGATAGCTTTTAAAACCTCTATAATTATATTACTATAATACTCTAAAATATCTAGTAACTAGTATTATAGTAATATATTAATATTAAAGTATTACTTAATTAATACCTAATCCCCGATACTATTAACTTAGTATAGTAGAATATAGGTTAGCTAAATAATCTTCTTTTAAATATCTATAAGCTACTTATTAATTATAATACTCGGGATAATTTTATTAAAAACTATTCTAATAAAATAATAGTTTTAGTTATAATAGTTATATCTAAATACTTCTATACTTATTCTATAGTTTTTTCTTTCAGGTAGCTATATAGATTTCGAGGAGATTTTAGTTCTATTATAAAAGTATAATATATTACTACTCTAGTTACTAGACTTTATTAACAATTACTTAGATTTAGAAGTATAGTAGATTACGGAATACCTAGCTCTTATAAATACTTTATTTTATTCTATTTTTAAGAGATTTATTAAAGTTCTTAACTTTATAACTTTTTAGGTTATTAAAAAGTATATTGTTTTCTAATTAGAATAAAGTATTTCAAATACGTATAAATAGAATAGTTATATCTTATATAAGTTACCTAAGTTATATAGTAGCTAGTAGAGCCGTATAGTTAGTAGCTTTAATACTATATGTATTCTCACAAATAATAAGTAATTTCATTACTATTTTAACAAGTTATAAGCTAGTATTAGTATAAATACTATTATCGGGTAAAGTGTATAGTTAAATCTATTTATAGGGTAAAGAGTTTAGATACTATTCTAGGTATAGAGTAAAAGTAATTAAATAAAAAACAAGATAGAAATAGATTGAGATGAATGAATAATATAGTATATAGTTGAATACTATTATCGGGTAAAATTCATAGTTAGATCTATATATAAAGTAAAGAGCTTAGATACTATTCTAGGTATAGAGTAAAAGTAACCAAATATTATATAGCTATATATAGCTATATAAAACTCTAGATCTATAATATAATAATTACTTATTAACTACTATAGTATTAAGTTATTACTAGTAATAAATATTACTAGTAGAATATAGAAAGTTTATAGTTATATATTTTAAATATATATAGAAATATATAGAGATATATAGAGATATATAGCTATATATATACATATATATATAGGAGTATATAGAAGTATATAATAGTATATACTATATAGTATAGTATTACTAATACTAGTTACTTTTTCCTTTTACGATATACTTTATATTTATCTATTTATATATAAGACCTAGTATCAAAAACACTATAAAACAAATACTAAAATACTATGAAAATAATATTGGTAGTTGTATTAAAGGTCTCTGATCTATTTAAAGTCATATACCTCTCCGGAACCCTTTAAAGGAAGCTATACCCAGTTGTCGGCTCTTGTCAGGAATAACGCGTTCGAGCAGCAGAGTTTTCGCCAGAAGAACTCTTAGCCGCAGCGCCATCTCTACAGGCCTCGCCCCACTTTAACCAGACGAAATAGGACTATATATATTACGCTTAGCCACGTTTAGTTACACACAATATACACCAGATTTTACCCCCTAATTATATGTAATAATTAAAAGTCTTATGATACTAAAGAACTACTAAGCTAAAAAAAAATACGTATTATGCCGAATCTATATATTTCGAATATTAAGATATCTACTGAAAACACCCCTATGCTAATCCTTAAGGGAGCTAACTAGTAGCTCACCTAGTATAACGCTTTTTAGGCAGAAGCCAAAACCTATAACTTATAAGATTACCTAAATCCTAAAATAATAATTATTATAGGCTATGCCTAGCTAGTTGACTCTAGCTTTACCTGAGTCCCGATAATTATACCTAAGAAGTTAAGTACTAGTAAGCTACTAGTAAACTTTTTTAAGTCTTAATAACTATACTTAAAATATTAAGTACTAGTAAACTACTAGTAAACCCCTAGTACTATTTTTAAATAGATTTTTTATACCTTTTACGAGAACTTCTCTTTTATTCCTTAGTTCTAAATATATTAAAAGCTAGCTACGAGAAATACTTTAGTAATATTTTAATAATATTATAATAAACTTAAAAAGTTTATACCTAAAATAAAAACTCTTCACTAGACTATAGGGATAATAGTTATACAGAACCCTAATAGTAATATCTTATATAAACCCTAAAACTTAGGTCTATAATATACCCCCTATTACCCTACTACTCTATTACTATAACAACATATAATATCTATAACCTTATAATATAACTATAATCCCTAATTACTTAAACTAGCTTAATTAATAAGAGAAATCTACCTAAAATAACTTCCTCAAATACTACTAATATTAGATAGTTTTACTAATAAGAAAATTTATATTATTTTTACCTTAAATAATCCTATACTATACTTCCTCCTCTAATTATCTATAAAAAACTCCCTTCTTTCCCTCTATATATAACCCTACTTTCTTTCCTCTAATATTATATAATTCCTATCCTATACCTATACTAATACTATCAAATCACTACCTTTTTACCCTCTTTCCCCCTTTTATATTTCATTTATTACTATATTAACTATTACTACTACTAAATCTAACTCCCTTAATAATAATCCCTCCTATTACTATACCCCCTCTAAACCTACTACCTATACTTATAATAACTATATTATTTAGAGTAACTCTAATAATAATAATAACTAACCCCCTATAATAATTATTAATACCTACCTTAACTATTATTCAAAATAAAATAAGAATAGCATTATTTACTCTTATATATAAAGTTACAACTACTCTTACTATAAATACTTATAAATAAAAAATAAATATAAATAAAAATCTCACTTCTTTACTACAAACACTAAACTATATACTACTAACTACTAAATTAATTATCTAATCATAATAAATAAATATATTATTACCCCTACTATTACTACTTCTAAAAACAAAGATATAGTTATACCTTACTATATTACTATCTTATTACCTAAGTTCTCTACTACAATCTAGTACTATAATAACTATTTTAATTATACTTAATAAGAAACCCCTATTTATATTACTACTATACCTACTACTCTTACTTCTTACACCAAAAACACTTTTACCTCTACCCCTACTTTTACCCCTAAACAAGTTATTACTAACCTTAATAATATTATATAAATAATAATAAATCCCCCCTCCTCTCCTTCTATATTTTCCTCATACTAACTTCTTCATAGCAAAATACTATAATATATTCTAGTATTTATACTATACCTTACTAATATTATAACTATATCCTTAACCCTACTAAAACTAGCTCGCCTATCTACTACTACTATACTATCACCCCCCTAACCCTATACTAATAATACCTTACCTATAAATAAACATTACCTATTAATATCCATAATAATAAAAAAGAAAAAAAAATAATAATAATAAAAAAGAAGAATTCTAAAATAATAAAAAGATACAGGATAATACTAACCCTTTTACCTAATTAATTTATTTAGTACCTTAAAAACAAATCTAGTAACTAGTTATATATACCCCCTAAAAGTTATTATATTATTTAATTTATAACCTGTATAACTTTTCACTACTAATAAATTAATATTAAACTATTATTCTCTCTAATATCTCTATATTATAACTCAAATTATATTATAACCTCATTATCAGCAAAGCTTTCCAAGAATTCCTATATTAGAATATTATAACCCCTCTATTTAACTAATATATTACAATTATATTTTCGCCTAGGTATATTCTTCACTACTAGTATCTCTTTAATATTATACTCCTTATAAACCTTACTATCCTCCCTAGCCAGAACTAAAATAAAATCAAATCATATATCTATATATAATTATAATAATAATAAACTATCCTCTACCTATTTAATAAAATTAATATAAAATATTAAATANAAATAGATACCTATAAAGATATCTAAAATAATATTTAATAAGTTTAGTATATTAATAACTTTATACTTAGAAGATATTTAGTTAAGTTTCTTATTTAGTTAATTTATTTTAATAAAGTATAGTAATAGTTATACTTTATCTCTTACTTAAAACTTCTTAGTTATTCGCTATATTTTATTTATATTTATTTTATTATATTATTATATATATACTATTACTACCTAGGTTATAGTAATACTATCCTTAAGGTAAAAAAGGAAAACTAAGGCTTATCCTAAACTAGAATATATAGATTATTCTACTACTTCGGAATATAAGATAAGTATAATATTAAACTTATTTAGGAGCTTATTTAGGCTTATTCTAGTTACTAATAAATCCCTATTATTTAGTACTAACTAATAAGTAGTAATATAAACTAGCTAGTCTAATTATGAGAAAGTANACTAGTCTAATTATAAGAAAATAATATATATTTATAAAAAAACCTAGATCTCAAGTATTACTCTCTCTATCTTACTATCTATCTAAAAATAAAACAATATTAACAAAAACTACTATATCCCTATTAACTAGTATAATATTATCTAGAAAATACTGATTTAGTCTAATCCGTAATTAGTAATAATTAATATAGGGAAATTATAAAACTACTACTAAATATCTCAGAACTTCTCTATATAAACTTTAATAATTATAAATATTATAACTTCTAACTAGATATATTTTAATAATCAGTCTATAATTACTATTAAGAATCTTAAGTTATTTTTTATAATAAATAGTAGTTCTATTATAAAATCAATAGAAATCTATAACTAGAATCTATTAAAAATTAAAAAAAATTATAAAAAACCCTAGTAGCACTACTATCCCTTATACAAGCACTAGCAAATATCACATACCTACACAAAACATTTAATATCCCTTAATATACTATCCTAATACTAATCTCACAAAAATACTATAAATATTAAATTAATACTAAAATAGTTTAAAACTAAAGAATTATAAACTATTTAGAAAATTACTATTATTAATAACTTATACTTAAAAACCTAAACCTAACCCTAGTAGAATAAAATACTATTATTTCCTACTATATAATTAGCTACTTATATCTATATTAAAATTCCTAGAAAAAATATCCTTACCACCTAATAAATAATATCTAGTTAAACCTTATATACTAGTATCGCCGCAATTACCTAGTTCTATAATACTAGTAATACAACACCTTAAAACATAGTATGTCTATCTAGTAATTCACTAATAGTATATTAGTAATTATCCCCTACTAGTATAGCCCCCTCTTAGGCCCCCTTTATCTATATATTATAAATTAAAAATACTAAAGAAAACTTATCCTTATCCCTATAATTAACCTAGAGAAACTAGAAAACCTATATCATAAACCTTAGTTCTATTATATTATCTTAACCCTATTAAGAAAAAATATTAAAATACCTAGCAAAATAACCCAAGCAATATTTCAAAATAAAACTAAACTCCAATAAAACTTCTACTTACCTAACTTATTACTCTAAAATAAATCTTAGATTTATAAAATATTCTAATATTTTATAATTAGAAAAAATAATAAATAGCTCTACTATACTCTATAACTCTACTAACTATACCTTTAGGCATAATATTACTACTAATAATTCTTTATTATAAATAGTATAGTTTTACTAAACTAGTATAAATCTAGCTAAATAATAAGTAATAAACCATAATATACTATCCCTATCCTCCTATAAAAAACAACTACCTAATACTACCCCTAAATAATCTACTTCTACTATTATATATTACTTTAGATTTTATTAAACTATAACTAGCTCTAAGATAAATATAAACTTAAACTCTTCAAATACCTACTAATATATAATATCCTAGTAAAATAGTACCCCTTTCTATATTAGCTATATAAGAAGCTTTATTAAACTAGAGAAATAATTAACTAAATTATAGTAAAAGTTCGTAAAACTAAGGAAGCTCTAAATACTACGGATATTCTTACGAATTTCCTATTCCTAGATAACCTTAACTTTTTTAGAGTTATAATAAATACTTTTCTTTACCTTAATAATAAACCCTAAATACTTTATCTATTTTACTAAGAATTTATACTTCTCTAAGTCTAAATATAACTTAACCCTTTATAATTATTCAAAAACTTACTTAACTTTATCCTTATAATTATACTTTAACCTATAACTATAAATAAAGATATTATCTAAGTAAACTATAATGAAATTATTACAAATACCCTAGAATACACTATTAATATAGTATTAAAATATTACAAATATACTTATTAGCCTAAAAAAGGTAATAAACTATTTAAATAAACTAAAACAAGTCCGAAAAGCAGTCTTATATTTATCTCCCTCTATAATATAAATCTTATAAAAAACTACACGAATATTAACCTTTATAAACTATATTACTTTAGATAATAACTATAATATCTCTTTAATTAGTAGTAAAAAGTAATAGTTATGAGTACTAATAGTATTAAAAGCGCGATAATCTATATAAAACTACTATTTCCCCCTAGGTTTCTTAATAAGGAAAATAGATATTCTAGTTATGGATAAACTAACCTAGATTTACCCTTTATCTATCAAATCTATAACCTAGTATTAGACTTCGAAGAGATACTCTTTTAGTATATTATATAGTAATCCCTATAGTAGGTCTAGCTTAGTTCTATCTAAGTTCTTCTTTAAATAAATATAGTAGTTAAAAAACTCCTTATATAGAAGAAAACTAGAAACCTTTTCCTTATTAAAAAAATCTATAAAAGAAATATAAGTAGCTAGTAAAATAAGTAGTAGCTATTCTAAAGTTATAAGTAATATAACTACTAGGACTATATTAATCTATACCGAACTAGTTACTAACTACTTATATCCCCTTTCTTCTAAGCTAGAAGATATTATAGCTAGTAACTTAATAAAATTTATAAATCTATCTATATATATCTCCTTTAGTATATTACTAATAGCTAGGATAGTTAAGTTACTAATTATCTTTATCTATATCTTATTCTTTATAGGGTCTAAAACTACCTATTAGTATTATAACTATAATTTCCTAAGGATAGCTAGGTATACTATTTTTAAGATTATATAGAATAAAGCCTCTAAAGTTTAACTATTAAGGTTAATCTATATTTTAGTTATTTTAGTAATATAAGTTTCCTAGTTAGTATCTAGGATAGTACTTACCTAGCGTAGTTATAATAATATAATAAATATAAAGTTTTACTACTTTATAAACTCCTTACTAACTACTCTATAATAATTATAATTACTATTAACCTAAATAGAAACAAAAGACTTATTATTCATTAATATAGAGACCAAGAAAAGTAGCTTATCTATTTATTTCTATATCTTTCTAGTCTTATCTATTACTATAGTATTATTTTCAGTAGCTATACTAGGTTACCCCCTAGGGAATCTTTTCTAGGGGGCTAAGCTTTTTCTTTATTATCTATAATCCTTTTATCTAATTATAAAGCCTAAATATTAGTATTAGAAGCTACTAGTAGGCGGGCAGGCTATAGCTTATATTCTACGATAAAATAGTCCTTAGTACTATAATATATATAAGTACTAGCTTATATATGCGCCTAGATAACTATAAAGTCTACTTAATAAGCTTTATATACCCTAATAAAAAAAGCTAACTAGGGTTTACTAGCTATAGTAGTATACCTATTCGATTTCCCGTAGTATTAAGGGGTAGTAATATAGTAGTGTTATACTAGTACTAAGGTAGTACGGGCTACCCCTATACCTATTATCTATATATCCCTATTCTAATCAACTATTAGTTCTAGCTAGGGAAAAGACTACAGCTATCCGTAGTATTATAACTCTATATCAAAGATCTCAAAATCTATTATAATTACGTAGTAGTACTAAATAATAGTATAATAGTCTATTCAGCTAATATTACAACTAATAATAACTATCTAAATTCAATAAGAAAGAACTAGATAGAAATAGTTTAACTTAATATCCCCCGCCTAATCATACCCCCCTACTTATCTTATAGTTAATTTAAACTTAATAAAAAACTTGGTAAATATTTATTTAAACTTTTAATAGAAGTAGTGAATCTTCTCAAGGGCCTAAGTATTATAGTAGGGGTTCTTATAGTACTTAATAAAGTACTAGAAGAATATATTAATATTCTAACTATACTATAGCTTTTATATAATATAAAAATTACTAGTTTATATCTAGACTTTAAGTAATAAGCTAGTCTATAAGTATTACTAGAAGTTTTTAGGTCCCCTAATAAAAACCTAATTAACTTCTAACTTATATTATATAATTATCTACTATACAAGAAAATAGAAAGTATTACTATTAAAGGGGGTACTAATAGGGAGTAACTTTTACTTCGGATTAGGTACCTATAATACTTATAAGGCTAAGTTATAATCTATTTAGAGTTTTATAAGGGTATCTTAAAGGGATTAGTTTTCGTCGTCTACTAGGTTAGTCTACTATTAGTCTATTAGAAGTTTTATAGAAAGCTCTGGATTAGTAGTATCTATTATTATTTTTTTACTATCTTCTATTTCCTTTAGTATCTACTATTTACTACTAAATTGTTAGAGGCTGGCCACGAGAGGTGCTTTAGTAGTACCTTAATGATATTATAATAAACTTAAAGAATTTATACTTAAAGTGAAAACTCTTTACTAGACTATAGGGATAGTAGTTATATAGAGCTTTAATAGTAATATCCTATATAAGCCCTAAGGTTTAGGTTTATAATATACCCCCTACTACCCCACTACTCTATTACTATAGTAATATATACTATCTATAACCTTATAGTATAACCATAACCCCTAATTACCTAAATCAACCTAATTAGTAAGAGAAATCCACCTAAAACAACTTCCTTAAATACTACTAATATTAAATAATCCTACTAATAAGAAAATTCATACTACCTCTACCCTAAGTAATCCTATACTATACTCCCTCCTCTAACTATCTATAAGAAACTCCTTTCCCTCTCTCTATATATAACCCTACTTTCTTTCTTCTAGTATTATATAATTCCTATCCTATACCTATACTAGTACTATTAAATCACTGCTTTTTTACCCTCCTTCCCCCTTTTACATTTCATTTATTACTATATTAACTACTACTACTACTAGATCTAGCCCCCCTAACAATAATCTTTCCTACTACTATACCCTTTCTAAACCTACTACCTATACTTATAATAGCTATATTATCTAAAGTAACTCTAATAATAATATTAACTAACCCCCTATAATAATTATAAATACCTATTTTAACTATTATTTAAAGTAGAATAAGAAGAGTATTACCTATTCCTATATATAAAGTTATAGCTACTCTTACTATAAGTACTTATAAATAAAAAATAAATATAAATAGAAATCTTACTTCTTTACTATAAATACTAAGTTATATACTACTAGCTACCAAGTTAATTATCTAGTCATAATAAATAAATACATTATTACCCCTACTATTACTACCTCCAAAAACAAAGACACAGTTATACCCCACTATACTACTATCTTATTACCTAAATTCTCTACTATAATCTAGTACTATAATAACTACTTTAATTATACCTAACAGGAAACCTTTACTTATATTACTGCTATACCTACTACTCCTACTTCTTATACCAAAAATACTCCTACTTCTACCCCTACTTTTACCCCTAAATAGGTTATTACTAATTTTAATAGTATTATATAAATAATAGTAAATCCCCCCTCCTCTCCTTCTATACCTTCCTTATACTAACTTCTTTATAGCAAAGTACTATAATACGTTCTAGTATTTATACTATACCCCACTAATATTATAGCTATATCCTTAGCCCTACTAAAACTAGCTTACCTATCTATTACTACTATACTATTACCCCCCTAGCCCTATACTAATAATACCCTACTTATAAATAAGTATTACTTATTAATATCCTTAATAATAAAAAAAAAGAAGAAGAAGATAATAATAATAAAGAGGAAGAATTCTAGGGTAATAAAGAGATATAGGATAATACTAGCTTTTTTACTTAATTAATTCATTTAGTACCCTAGGAATAAGTCTAGTAGCTAGTTATACGTACCTCCTAGGGGCTATTATATTATTCAATTTATAGCCTACGTAACCTTTTATTACTAGTAAATTAATATTAAGCTATTATTCTCTCTAATATCTCTATACTATAACTTAAATTATATTATAGTTTTATTATTAATAAGGTTTTCTAAAAGTTCCTATATTAGGGTATTATAACTCCTCTATTTAACTAATATATTATAATTATATCTTTATCTAAATATATTCTTTACTACTAATATCTCTTCAATATTATATTCCTTATAAGCCTCGCTATCCTCCCTAGCTAGAACTAAGATAGGATTAGGTTATATATCTATATATAGTTATAATAGTAGTAAGCTATCCTCTACCTATTTAATAAAATTAATATAGAATATTAGGTAGATACTTGTAAGGATATCTAAAATAATATTTAATAAGGTTAATATATCAATAACCTTATACTTAGAAAATACCTAGTTAAGTTTCTTATTTAACTAATTCATTTTAATATAATATAATAATAATTATACTTTATCCCCTACTTAAAACTTCTCAGCTACTTACCTTATCCTATTCATACCTGTTTTATCATACTACTATATATATGCTATTACTACCTAGGCTATAGTAATACTATCTTTTAAGTAAGAAAAGAAAACTAAAGCTTATCCTAAACTAGAATATATAGATTATTCTACTATTTTAGAATATAAGATAGGTATAATATTGAATTTATTCAGGAGCCTATTTAAGCTAACTTTAATTACTAATAAATCCTTATTATTTAGTACTAGTTAATAAATAGTAATATAAGCTAGCTAGTCTAATTACAAAAAGGTAATATATACTTACAAGAAAGCCTAGATCTCAGGTATTACCCTCTTTATCCTACTATCTATCTAGGGATAAAATAATATTAATAAAAGCTACTATATCCCTATTAATTAGTATAACGTTATCTAGAAAATACTAACCTAGTCTAATCTATAGTTAATAATAATTAATATAGGGAAACTATAGAACTACTACTAGATATCTTAGAATTTCTCTATATAAGCTTTAGCTATTATAGATATTATAGTTTCTAGCTAGATATATTTTAATAATTAATCTATAATTATTATTAGGAATCTTGGGTTACTTTCTATAGTAGATAGTAGTTCTATTATAAAGTTAATAGAAATCTATAACTAGAATCTATTAAAAATTAAGAGGGATTATAAAAAACCCTAGTAATATTACTATCCCTTATATAAATGCTAGTAGATATTATATACTTGTATAAAACATTTAATATCCCTTAATATATTATCCTAATATTAGTCTTGTAAAAGTATTATAAATATTGAATTAATACTAGGGTAGTTTAGGACTAAAGAATTATAAACTATTTAGAGAATTACTATTATTAGTAGCTTATACTTAGGGACCTAAACTTAGCCTTAGTAGAGTAGAGTACTATTATTTCTTACTATATAATTAGCTATTTATATTTATATTAAAGCTCCTAAAGGGAACATCCTCGCTACTTAGTAGATAGTATCTAGTCAAACCTTATATACTAGTATTACTATAATTGCCTGGTTCTATAATACTAGTAATATAGTACTTTAGAATATAATATATCTATCTAGTAGTTTACTAGTAATATATTAGTAGTTATCCCCTACTAGTATAGCCCCCTCCTAGCTTCCTTTTATCTGTGTATTATGAATTAAGAGTACTAAGGAAGACTTATCCTTATCCCTATAGTTAACCTAGAGAAGTTAGAAGACTTATATTATAAACTTTAGTTTTATTATATTATCTTAGCTTTATTAAGAAAAAGTATTAGGGTACTTAGTAAGGTAACCTAGGTGATATTTCAAAATAAAGCTAAATTCTAATAAAGCTTCTATTTACCTAGTTTATTACTCCGAGATAGGTTTTAAGTTTATAAAGTATTCTAATACTTTATAGTTAGAGAGAATAGTAAATAGTTTTACTATACTCTATAACTCTACTAACTATACTTTTAAATATAATATTATTACTAGTAGTTCTTTATTATAAATAGTATAGTTCTACTAAGCTAGTATAGGTCTAGTTAAATAATAGGTAATAAGTTATAGTATATTATTCTTATTTTCCTATAAGAGGTAATTACCTAATACTACCCCTAAATAATCCACTTCTACTACTATATATCACTCTAGATCTTATTAAACTATAACTAGCTCTAAAATAAATATAAATTTAAACTTTTTAAATACCTATTAGTATATAATATCTTAGTAAAATAGTACTTTTTTCTATATTAGCTATATAAGGAACTCTATTAAACTAGAGAAATAGTTAACTAGGTCGTAGTAAAAGTTCGCAAAACTAAGGAAGCTCTAGATATTATAGATATTCTTAGGAACCTCCTATTCCTAGATAGCTTTAACCTTTTTAGGGTTATAATAGATACCTTTCCCCGCCTTAATAATAAACCCTAGATACTTTATATATTTTACTAAACATTTATACTTCTCTAAATCTAAATATAACCTAACTCCTTATAATTATTTAAAAACTTACTTAACCTTATCCTCATAATTATACTTTAACCTATAACTATAAATAAAGATATTATCTAAGTAAACTATAATAAAGTTATTAAAAATACCCTAGAATATACTATTAATATAATATTAGAACATTACAGGCATACTTATTAACCTAAAAAAGTAATAAACTACTTAAATAAACCAAAACAAATCTAAAAAATAATCTTATATTTATCTCCCTCTATAATACAAATCTTATAAAAAACCACACAAATATTAACCTTTATAAACTATATTACCTTAGATAATAACTATAATATCTCTTTAATTAGTAATAAAAGGTAGTAGTTATAAGTACTAATAATATTAAAAACACAATAATCTACATAAAACCACTATTTCTCCCTAGGTTTCTTAATAAGGAAAACAAATACTCTAGCTATAAATAAACTAGCCTAAACCTACCCCTTATCTATTAGGTCTATAACCTAATATTAAACTTCGAGGAAATATTCCTTTAATATATTATATAGTAATCTTTATAATAAATCTAGCTTAATTCTATCTAAATTTTTCTTTAAATAAATATAGTAATTAAAAAACCCCCTATATAAAAAAAAACTAGAAATTTTTTCTTTATTAAAAAAATCCACAAAAGAAATATAAATAACTAGTAAAATAAGTAGTAGCTATTCTAAAGTTATAAATAATATAGCTACTAAGACTATATTAATCTATACTAAACTAGTTACTAATTACTTATATCCCCTTTTTTCTAAACTAGAAAATATTATAGCTAATAACTTAACAAAATCTATAAATCTATTTATATATTTTTTTTTAATATATTACTAATAGCTAGGATAGTTAAACTATTAACTAAATCTATCTATATTTTATTCTTTATAAAATCTAAAATAACTTATTAATATTATAACTATAATTTCCTAAGGATAGCTAAGTATACTATCCCTAGGATTATATAGAATAAAGCTTCTAATACCTAACTATTAAGGTTAATCTATACTTTAGTTATTTTAGTAATATAAATCTCCTAGTTAGTACCTAGGATAGTACTTAACTAGTATAGCTATAGTAATATAATAAATATAAAATTTTACTACTTTATAAATTCCTCACTAACTACTCTATAATAATCATAACTACTATTAACCTAAATAGAGATAGAAAACTCATTATTTATTAATATAGAAACTAAGAAAAATAGCTTATCTATTTATCTCTATATTTCTCTAGTCTTATTTATTCATATAGTATTATTCTTAGTAGCTATACTAAGTTACCCCC
>RYZW01001670.1:2536-18334 GCA_004367215.1 Colletotrichum trifolii | reverse complement strand
CTAGCCTAGACTTAACCTTTATCTATTAGGTCTATTATTTAGTATTAGATTTCGAAGAAGTATTCTTTTAGTATATTATAAAGTAGTCTTTATAATAAGTCTAGCTTAGTTCTATCTAAATTCTTCTTTAAGTAAATATAGTAGTTAAAGGATTTCTTATAAAGTAAGAAGTTAGAAGTTTTATCTTTATTAAATAAGTCTATAAGAGAAATATATATAACTAGTAAAATAAATAAAAACTACTCCAAAATTATAGGTAATATAATTACTAAAGCTATATTTATCTATACTAAATTAACTACTAATTATTTATATTTATTTTTCCGAAACCAGAAAATATATAACTAGTAACTTAATAAAGTCTATAAATCTATGTATAGATATCTCTTTTAGTATATTATTAATAACCTAGACTATTAAATTACCAACTAAATCTATCTATATTTTATTCCTCGTAAAGTTTAAAGTAACCTATTAGTACTATAATTATAGCCTCTTAAGGATAGTTAAGCGTATTATTCCTAGGATTATATAGAATAGAGCTTTAAGTACCTACTTATTAAGGTTAATCCATACCCTAGTTATTTTAGTAATATAAGCTTCCTAATTAGTACTTAAAATAATACCTAACTAGTATAGCTATAATAATAGAATTAATATAAAGCTCTACTATTTTATAAATTCCTTATCAACTATTCTATAATAATTTTAACTATGATTAACCTAGATAGAAATAAAAGACTTATTATTTATTAATATAGGAACTAAGAAAAATAGCTTATCTATTTATCTCTATATTTCTCTAGTCTAATCTATTACTATAATATTATTCTTAGTAATTATACTAGCCTATTACCTAGGGAATCTTTTCTAAAAAACTAAATTCTTTTTTTATTATCTATAATTCTTTTATCTAATTATAAAGCCTGAATATTAGTATTAGTAGTTATTAATAGGTAAATAGGTTATAACTTATATTCTATGATAAAATAGTTTTTAATATTATAATATATATAAGTATTAGCTTATATATATACCTAGATAATTATAAAGCTTATTTAATAAGCTTTATATACTTCTATAATAAGAGTTGACTAAAGTTTATTAATTATAATAGTTTATTTATTTAGTTTTTTATAATAGGGAGAAATAGTAATATAGTAGTATTATACTAGTATTAAGGTAGTTTAAATTACCCCTTTATTTATTATCTATATATCTCTATTCTAATTAACTATTAGTTTTAACTAGAGAAAGGATTAAAATTACTTAGGGTTTTATAATTCTATATTAAAGATCTCGGGGTCTATTATAATTATATAGTAATATTAGATAGTAGTATAATAGTCTATCTAGTTAATATTATAATTAATAGTAGTTATCTAAATTTAGTAAGAAAGAACTGGTTAGAAATAGTTTAATTTAATATCCCTTACTTAGGAGTATTCCCTTACTTATTCTATAATTAATTTAAACTTAATAAAATACTTAGTAAATATTTACTTAGGTTTCTGATAGAAGTAGGGAATTTTCTTAAAAACCTAGGTATTATAGTAAAGGTTTTTATAGTACTTAGTAAAATACTAGAGGAATATATTAATACTTTAACTATATTATAATCTTTATATAATATAAAACTTACTAACCTATATCTAGAATTTAAGTAATAAATTAGTTTATAAATATTACTAGAAAGTCTTAGGTTTCTTAATAAAAGCTTAATTAATTTCTAATTTATACTATATAGTTATCTACTATATAAGAAAATAGAAAATATTGCTATTAAAAAAAGTACTAATAAAATAGTTTTTACTTTAGAGAAAGTATTTATAGTATTTATAAAACTATAATATAATCCTATTAGAATTTTATATAAATATCTTGAAAAGTTTAGTTTTTATTTTCTACTAAATTAATTTACTACTAGTCTATTATAACTCCTATTAAAAGCTCTAGAATATTAATATTTACTATTATCCTTTTAATATTTTCTATTTCTTTAGTTATTTACTATTTACTACTAAGTTAAACTTAAATAAGAAGTTTATTAATATTAGAAACTAGCTATAAGAGATACTTTAGTAGTACTTTAATAGTATTATAATAAACTTAAAGAGTTTATACTTAAGGTGAAAACTCTTTACTAGACTATAAGAGTAGTAGTTATATAGAACCCTAATAGTAATATCCTATATAAGCCCTAAGGTTTAGGTTTGTGATATAAAAACCTATAATAGTTTTTTAGTATTAAAATTATTTGAGATTAAATAATATGCTAACTATAGCTTTTATAAATAGTATATATTAAAAAGCTCCTTAAGTATTTTATAAATTATATATAGTATATTAAATAGTTCGAAACCCCTCTAAAGCCTAATAAACTTCTCCTATAATATAGTTAAACCTTTTATATAGAAATCAAGTACTACTAACAAGGAATCAGCTTTCTTAATTCTATAATAATTATAATAAACCTAGATATTATTTATATAGTAAACTAATTCCTATATATTTCCTAAAACCCTTTAGATAATAACTATATAGAAAATTAATAAATAATATAATATTTTAGTAAAATGAAGAATGTCTACTTTAAGTTTAGCTATGAAAGTAGTAATCTATTTAATAGGTTTATTATTACTATAAATATTAGTTTTATAGATAATAGTAATAATTAGAAAAGATCTTAAATATATACTATATATCTTTTTAGAGGCTTAATAATATGGGAAACTAATAAACAAAATACTATTACTATTTTAATAACTAAAATAGAGCTTTTAATACTATTCTAAGTTATTTAAGAAGCTATTTTTGCTAGCTATTTTATTACTATACTATAAATAAACCTTATAATAGATATATTTAGTAAGAATAAAACATATAAACTTTATCTAGCTATTTAAATCTAATATAATATCTAATATATAACATACTTCATAATTACTAAAGTAATATAACTATATATAAAATTAGAAAATATAAATATCTATAATTACCAATTATACCGAAAGACTTAATAGAAGTATTTGAAGATTAAATATATATTTTTAGGGGACTTTATAGTTAATAGTTTTATAAAACCTCCCTAGAATTGCTAGTTTAGTATTTCTATTACTCAGATTAATATAATAGACTAGTCAAACTACCTAAGAATATAATAAGAAAAAGAACTTTCAGAAATTAGGAGTACTAGAGATATAGAGATAGTTAAAATACCCCTTAATAAATAAGAAATACCTAAATAACCTAAACATAATACTACTCTTCCTACTATAGAAATAGAAGTTTAATAAAAGTGAATAAAGTAATAAAAAACCTCTCACAAGATATAAATAGAAAGTCTAATTAGTATTATTTAAAAGGTTAACCTATGAGTAATACGTTTAAGGCTAGAAAAGTATATTAAGAATAATATACTTAGAAAATAGAATTTATACTAATTAAACCTCAGATGCTAGTACTATCTCTATAAGCTTTACTTTACTTAAACTACTCAAAATAAAACTTTATATAATACGTATAGTTATATTTAGCTATATATAATATATACTAGACTTTATCCCCTAATTACATAAAATATATTTTTACCTATTATATCCCTAAACTCTAGTAAATACTAGTTAACCCTAACCCAAAAAGTAATGGAGAATTTATATTTAAAGTTATATTAGCTATTTTCTAACCTTATTTACTTAGTAGCAATAACAATCTTACTACTTAAGATACTTTTCTTTAATTATTTCGAGAAACCTATTTTATTTAATATCTTTTAGCTCTCTCTATTACTTATATGAAAATTGATAATTATTATTGTCCTTTATCTTTTCTCTCTATTAATATTCTTTCTACTTTTAGTAACTTTATTTAAGAATATTCTATTTCTGAGATTTAAGCTTAGGTTACTAATATTAAAAAAGCTTATCCCCTTATTAATCCAAACTTCTAGTTATAATATGAATATTAATTACTTTAATTAAAGTTATTTACTTAGTTTTACTTTATAAGATTCCCTAATTTATTGAAATATCTATTACTATCTCTACCTTTTAAGTTTACTAAAATATCTAAGTTTAGTAATATTAATGAAAAAAGAGTTATTCTACTAAAAATACCTATTACTACTAGTAATTCTAAATCTATAATGAATAAATAATACGGTATATAGTTTGAAAGTAGGTTGTTGAAAGGTATATCTTCTTCTAACTAGAATGAAGTATTTGAATACGTATAAATAGAATAGTTATATCTTATATAAGCTATTTAAGTTACCTAGTAATTAGTAAAGTTATATAGTAGCCGTAGTATTATATATATTCTTATATACCTCTCTAGTAATAGAACTACTAGAGATACTTTTATATCGTTTAACTAATATAGTAAATAAATAAAATAGGGTAAATAGTTCCTAAAATAGATTTTCTAGTATTTGAATAAAAGAAATTAATAAAATTATTATGATCTGTTATGTATTTAATTATGTTTATCGTGTATTAGTAAGAGTAATTAGTCGGTATTTTTTAAAGTTACTAGTAATTTAATCTTTTTATATATTATAAATAAATTATTTATCGACTTTTTACTTACTAGATTTCTTTCTTCTCTTCTATACTAATATTTTTAATAGTTACTTTCTTATTTATAGGTAATATAATTTAGTAATATAGATTCTATATATTAGTTTGAGGTATAATAATATATATTAGTTATTATTAATATTCTAATTATAAAAAAAACTTTTTAAATCTATTAAAAAAGGTATTATCAAACTTAAGAATTTTTATATAGAAGTTGAGATATAAATTATTAATACTAATATTAACTAATATAATATTACTAGTAATTTTCTAAAGTATTTTATATTTTCTATTATTAATAGTTTAGTACTAGTATTTACTAGTTATACTTTCAAGTTAGAGTAATTATTCTTCAATCTAAATCGAAAAAGTAACTAAGAATTATAGTTTGAAGTTGCTTTAGGAATTTGTTATTCTTATTCGCTTCATAAAAATAACGAGTTATAAACCTAAAATATTCTTCTACATTCTTCTTAAGAGGTTCTTTTTATTTAGTAGTTCTTATTTGATTATTTCTGATTTAAGATATTTAATTATTGTTTCTTTCTTTATTCTTCTTTTTCTATTTAAGTATTTATTTTTCTTTGTAATTTTATCTAAGAATATTTAATCTCTAAGATTTAAACCTAGGTTAATTCTATTAAGAAGTAAAACCTTATTAATATTTTGAATTCTTTGAATTAGTATAAAAATAAGTTAATTTAACTAAGATTATTTATTTAATTATATTTTAAAAACTTTCCTAACCTATTTAAATATTTATTACTACCCCTTAAATTTACTAAGATACTAAAGTTAAGTAGTATTATAAAGAAAAATACTACTTTATCTAAAGATCCTACTACTAGTATTAGTTCGAAATATCTTTATAGTTATCTAAGGAAAGTTATTACTTAAAAGCTTTTTTTTAATAATAAAGAGGATAATTTAGCTAGTAATTTTAAAGAAGAAAAAGAAGTACCTTAGTTGATTAGTCATAATAATAAAGTATTTAAGGTTATTACTAATAAAGAAAATAATAATAATGAAGATATTAAGGAGGTAATTAAGCTATTTCAGAAATATATAAAAATAATTACTAGTATAATATATAAATCTTCTCGGATTGGAGACGAAGAGGTTTTATTAGAGATAAATAATTTTAAATATTAGTTAGAAGCTACTAAATAATAACTCGTAAAGCTTAGTCCTAAAACTACTACCCTAACGTAAATCCCTATAAAATCTACTTTTTTAAAAAAAAGTAAATTAATAGAAGAATATAGAGAATACTTGTTTTAGATAAAGGTTTTTAGAGATTTATAGCTAGTATATACTGTTCTTTATATAAAGTATTAATTCTAGTTTTATCTTCTTATATAGATTTTACTTTTATTTTATTAGTATTAGTAAGTAAAACTTAGTTTCTAATTAATATTATTAGTATAAAAATAGGTCGAGGAATACTTATATACTAGTTTCGAACTATATTTATAAAGTATCTAAGAGTTATTTAGATATTTTTAAAATCCTCGATACTAATAAAATAAATGTTTTAGTTCAAGATTTTCCATTTAAATTTAACTGTTTTAGTTAAAAGGTAAGAAGGTTAGTAATATAAAGAAGCTTACTTATTTTAAGTTGTAACTATAATAACAGAAGGATTTCGAAGTTAATTTTATTAAGAATAGAAATAGTTTAGAATCTACTACTAGAATTCTTATTATTAAATAACTTCTTATAATTTAGGTATCTTAATTTATTTAAGTTTTTCAGTTTATATTACCCCTTTAACTAGATTTAAGTCGCTCTATCTTTAGCTTTTTAGTAATAGTAATAGGCTTCCTAGTTAGTAGGTTTCTTATATTTTAGTTAAGTTCTAGAATATTTAGAGCTTATAGTATATCTTAGCTAGTCTTTAGAGTATTTAGAGCTTATAGTTATAGTTATATTCCTGGTTTCGGGTAGTTACTTTTAGTTTAGATTTAGGTTTTTTTTTTCTCTTAGGGGTTATAGTATTAATTTCTATATATGTATTATAGTTCTTTACCTATTTTAAGGTTTAGAGTTTAGGTTCTTAGTCCTTAGCTAGATAAAGGCTTATCCTGTGAGTTTTATTTTCTTTAAATAATTAGAGGAGTTCTAATATATTCTTACTTTTTATATTACTACTATAAAAACTTTTTATTAAAAATAGGGATTATTTTAGTTTATTTTATTTACATTATTTAAGTAGATAGGGAAATAGTTTTAGGTAGCTTTTTATATTATTTTCGCTAGGATTAAAAGTAATACTTATAGATCTATAAAGTTAAGAAGTATTCTAAATTATTTAAATTTCACTTAAGTTAAATTCTTTATAAGTCTATCTACTAGTATTATATCTATAGGTATATAGATAACTTTGAAACTTCTTTTTAAGTATTCTTAGAAGAGTTATATCTATTAAATATTTATATATTAAAGTTTAGTTAATAGGTATTTACTATTTAAGATTACTAGTTTAATTATTTAGTAGTTATTATAATAGGCTTTCTAAATATTTCCTAGGTTAAACTTAATATCTCGAAATAGGTTTTTTAGTATTATAGTTTTCTTTGAGGTATATTCAAGGTTAAGAAGCTCTATTTTAGTTATTAATAAAGTTATAGTATTTTATTAAGTAGTTTTCTATTAGATTAGCTTTCTAAATAGAGAGATAATATAGTTATAATTCGATTTTTAAGTTTTTTTAAAGTTTGTGAATAAAGTATTTCTAGTAATTAAAAGTATTTAAGGTATTTTGTTAATACCCCTTAAGTTTCTAAATTATAGTACTAGAAATCTTATTTTATAGAAATACTAAATTATATAATTTATAGTATCCATATATATTTAAGAAGGATTTATAAGGTATTTTAAAAGTAGAGAGTATATAAATAAGATATCTAGCTATATTATAATAGAAGTATAAAGAATTAAACTAACTTTTATCTAATACTTATAAATTTCCTTTAGTATAGTTTTACTAAGATTTATTATAAAAGTTATTATTAGAAGTAGTATTATTAGAGTTAGGCTATAGTTAAGATTAAAATATTTAGCGACTTTAGTAATATATATATTATAACCTAAGTAAATCTTATAATACCTATAATCCTAAACTACTTAAATTTCTAGGAAATATTTAATAGGACTTTGTTTTTTGAGGTTATAAGTATTCTTAATATTTTTAATAATTCTATAAGTTTCTTTTTAGCTAACTTATAATATATAAGAAGAATATTATTTATATAGAATAGGAGAAAGATAGTTAAACTCTTATTTTTCAATAAATAAAACTTTTCTAAGTATAGCTAGAAATTTAATAATTTAAAGGTAATATAAAAAGTTTTATATTAAAGAATAAGTATATTTTGAAGTCTATAAAAATATACTTAAGTTTAGTATAATACTTTATAACCTTGAATATATCTAGTAATTTAATAGTTATTAGAAGTCTATTAGGATCTTTTATAGTATTAAGAAATATATTAATAATATTAAACTAGTAGACTTCGAGGTTATCTTATACTATAATTACTATAGTTATTTAAAAAATTTAAATAGTTAAAACTACTATATATATAGTCTATAATAGATTAACTAGCTATATATCCCTATATATATAAATCCTCGTTTATATTATTTTAGAAAACTATCTATATCTATCTTATAAGTAAAGACTTATTTAAGAAAAAGGGGTTTACTTCTAGTATCTTAGTAATCTATTTCTCGCTAAGTATTCTTTTCTTTTAATTCTATAATTTTAGCTTTTACTATTTTAATAAAGGATATTTATAGAAGTTCTAGTTAATTAGCGATATTTTTCTAAGTCTTTAGTAGTACTACTAATTAATTAAAGTATATTTGAATTTTAGTAGAAAGATGTTTTTTCTTTAATACTATATTTTGAATAATAAGGAAAACTATTAAGAGGTTAAGACTAGTTTCGTCTAGCTTTTATTACTAATTAGGTAAATAAATACTAGTAAAACTATTTTATTTATATTTTATAAAGTATAAAATATTACTATTATATTTTTTTAAGAGTACTATATAGTTATTAATAGTAATTTCTAGTTTTAATTATTATTATTATTTACTTTTATATTATTAGCTTAGTTCCTAGGTAATTAAAAATCTTAACTTAAGTAGTTAAAATTTAGAATTATATTTTAGTTTATTTTAAGTTAGCTAAATAGGGGTCTTAAAATAGTTACTTCTATTCTTAGTTAAAGTAAGTATTCTTTTTTTATTTGCTAGATCTTTTACTTTAAATATATTATCTAGCTTTCTAGTTATTAGTATATTTCTTACATTCTGATTTTTACTTAGAGTTATTATATCTAGTTATTCTTAATTAGAAACCTAGACTAGTTTAGTTAGTTAAAGTATTAGTTTAGGTATTATTAAACTTTTCTTATTAGTTTTAGAGACTAATTCTAGGTTTAGCTTAATATTTTAGGTTATTTCTAGTACTAATAAGATAACTAGTAGAAGAGAGGTCTTTTTATTAGGTATTTTTACTATTCCGAAATTTCTAAGTATTTTAAGAATAGGGTTGTTTTCTTTTTTAGTAATTAATTTAACTAGTAGTTTTGTAATTCTTTTATAAGTATCTTATATAAGTCTTGTTTTGAATAAAATTTTATTTTATTAAATTTGATATTTTAGGTGATAATAATTATCTAAAACATAGGGATCTAGATTTTATATAGGTTATAGGTATTTAGAATATAGCCTATTAGGTATCTAATATATTTCTTTAGTTTAACTTTAAATATTCTTTTTGAAATATTTTATTTATAGTATTTCTTAAGTAAGTATACTTGATAGTTATAAGTATAAATCTATCCCTAGTAAAGCTATAAATTTTAATGAAAACTTAGAATATATTCTAGTATTTACTAATAAAAGTATTACTTATACTAGGTTTCTTTCAATTTATATAGTAATTTCTAGTTATTTTAAATATTTAGAGAGATATGATATAGTATAGCTATTATTTAAATTGATTCTACTTATAGTTTAAATAGTAGTTTTATAGTTTCTTATATTTGTATATTTTAGGTAATTAGTTCTTTTCTAGTATATCTATTTATTTTAACTAGTTTTATAGTATAAGAAAGAAATAACCTAAGATTAATATTTTATTCTATTATTTATTTCTAGTAATTAGTTTTCCCATTAGTTACTATTATTATTTTCTTAATAGTTTATTAAATCCTATAAATTAAAAGGTTCCTTTATTTTTTTACTTATTCTTTAAATATTAATAATACTTAAAAGATTAAATTATAAGTTTTATTGGGTAGTATAAATTAAAAGAAAAGGTTTAAAAACGTATTTTTAATAATAAAAGCTTAGGAGTTATTTATATATATTTTAGGGAAGTTAACTAGATCTTAGGTAATATAATACAATAAATAAACTAAGTATAATTCTAAAGTTTTTCTAGAGATAATTTATTAAGAATAAATTATTCTATAATATAAATAATCTAATTATTTTAGTTTTATAATTTTTACCTTTTAAGTATTAAAAATTAAATATTTAAGAATAGTTTATCCTAGATATTTTACTTAAAAATATTATATATAAGTATTATTAGATTTTAGTTCTAGGAGAACTATTTTAAAGTATAATCAAAAGACTAGAGTACTTAGTAATTCTAAAATAATACTGGAAATATTTAAATAGATTATAAAATAGTTTAAAATAAGTTTATATTTAAGGAAAATAAAGTTATATTTTCTAAGTAACTATTATATAGTAATAAAGTACTTAATTAAGTTAAATCTAAGAATATAGTTTAGTTTTATATATTAAATTTTAGTTTTATTAAGAAATAGTATTTCTAAGATAATATTAGTATAGAAGTTTTTAATATAAGTAATATTATCTAATATTAAATTCAATATATTTTTCCTCTTTAGATTATTAAGGATATTTTGAATAACTTTTTTACTTTATCTAACTATAAGTAAATTAGCTAAATTATATTAAACTAAATTTATTTTTTTATTAAACTTAAAAAATCTTTTTTTAAAGAAGTTTATTAAATTAGTAATATAGATTACTTTATAGTTATTAAAAATTATATTCCTTAAAAGTATATAAGATTTTTGAGTAGTTAAGAAGATTTTTAGGGGAAATTTAGATAGTTTTTCGAGGAGAATAGGATTAATACTAATATATATTAAACTAGAGGGGTAGTTAGTATTACTAGACTTACTACTCGAAAGAACTAACTTAGCTTTTAAAGTATCTAAAAGTTCTTTAGTTTTACTAGTATACTTTTTAATATTTAGTTATTCTTTCTTAGTAAGTTTCTATTAGAGAGTATAGAGTTTAGAGTTATTTACTTTATCAATTATACTATTTTAAATAGTAATAAATTCTTAAATATCAACGAATTTAGTATATAAGTTAGTAATAGTATATTTAATCTATCTATAGTTTTCTAGAAAGTATAGGTAGTTCTTGAAATTCGATAAGTATTTCGTTTTAGTTTAAGTTATATATAATTTTCCCGTAAAATAGCTATTATAACTAGTATTTTACTATATTTTTTAGTTATATTTTTATGAGTATAAGATATAGCTATAAAGATTTCTCTATGTTTGACTGAAATTATAATAGTAAAATTTAGAGTTTCTCTCTAGAGGATATCCTTAAACTAAGTTATAATTTAACTAAGTAAAATATATTAAATAAATACTTAAAATTACTCTTCAATTATAAGAGTTCCCTGGAATTCTAGGATATTATATATAATTATTTAGAAGTAAATAGTATACTACTTATTATATTATACTAGACTAGAAATATTTAAATTAGCTTTTTTAAGTAGTTTTTTATATTTAATTCTAATTTATTACTATATCACTAAATTATTCTAAATATATTAATATTTCAGAATTCTCAGGAGAGTTTAAAAGGATATATTATTATTATTAAGAAGTTCTATTTAAGTAATTATTAGAAGACTATTATCAATAATAGTATTAACCTAAGTCTAAATAGTATTATAATATTTCTTCATTTCTTTCTTATTCAATTCCTAAATTATCTAAAATTTAAAATCTATTAAATAAAAATTAAAAACCCCTAGAATAATAGGAATATAGGGAATAGTATTTTTTAGCTTTCTTTTAGGTAGTATTTCCTTAGCTAAGCTATTTATTAAATTTAAGTAGTTTAAATATTTTCGAGATATTAAAGATAGGTTTAATATCTAGATTAATATACTACTAGATATCTTAACTAGTTATATAGAAATATAATATAATATATTAATAGTTAAAGTTAAAGCTATTAAATAGCTTTACTATTATATTAAAATTACTAGTAGTTAAATATACTATTTTTAAGTAATAGGTTAAAGAATAAATAAAATAGATTAAAAAAGATTTCTTTTATATTTATTAATTATAAATAATCCCCGCTTGACGTAGTAGTTTAACGTCTAGCTAGCTCTTACTGTTATGGTAAAAGCAGTAGGTTCGAATCTTACAGTAGGTAAGCGTGACCGGTAGGTATATATATATTTTCCGATTACATAAACTATATAGCAACTACTACTAGCTATTAGCACCTACCTAGCTATTAACATTAATAGCTAGTAACTATTAATAGTAACGGCTAGCGGCAGGTACTACTAGCTAGCTAGTATTAGTATTACGTAACTATAATCCTTAAAGAGTAACTACGACGGATAGGCCTGTATTTTCCCTATTTATTACCTATTATATTAACTAACTACGTTTACTACCTGAGGTTTTCTCTATTTAAACGGTTCCTCAGAACTAGTAGTATCTATAGGGTTTAATATACTAGGTATAGCTTCCTTTACAGAGACCCCGAGAAGTATATAACTTTAAATAGATTAGAGACCTTTAATACAACTACTATTAATTATAAATAATTTAGAGATAATTAAATATAACTAGGCTTATAATTATAATAAATAAATAATATAGTATATAGTTTATTAATGGGTTATTAAAAGGTATATTCTTTTCTAACTAGAATGAAGTATTGAAATATGTATAAATAAAATAGTTATATTTTATATAAGTTACCTGAGTTATCTAGTAGTTAGTAGAGTTATATGGAAGCCTTGGTGCTATATGTATTCTTCTAAAATATCTCTATAGTTATCCGAGGAAAGTCTTCACCCCGAAACTTCTATTTAATAATAATAAAAATAATTTTACTAGTAACCCTAAAGTTCAAGAATAGGTACTTGAACTTATTAGTAATAAAGATAAGGACTTTAGAGTTATTAGAAGTAATAAAGAAAATAAGGAGGAAAATATTAAAGAAATAGTAGAGTTTCCTAAAAAGTACTTAGAAACTATAATTAATACTACGAAGAAACCCTCTCGGATTAGAGATCAAAAAACCTTATTAAAAATTAATAATCTTAAATATTAACCCTAGATTACTAAGTATTAACTTATAAAACCTAGTAAGACGTCTACTACTCTAAACAATACTTTAACTAAATCTACCTTTTCTAAAAGAAATAAGATTACTAAAGAGTATAATACTTATCTATTCTAGATAAAACTAATTAGTAATTTATAATGTATTTAAACTATTTTATATATAATTGACTATTTAAGTTCTACTTCCTCTTTTAGACGTTATCTTTATACTATTAGTATTAGTAATAGAAATTTAGTTTCGGATTATTACTACTAATATAAAACTAGTTTAAAAGTTATATATTTACTAATCTTTATTTAATTACTTTTACTCTATACCTAGAATAGTATCTAAGCTCTTTACCCTATATATAGATTTAACTACACATATTACCTGCTAATACTATTTATATTAATACTAGCTCATAACTAGTTAAAATAGTAATAGAATTACCTATTATTATAGATAATTATACCCCTAGTTCTAATATTTAACCCTAGAGTAATAGAAGACTGTATAATAATAGTCTATAAAAGGAAAGCCTTATTAAGACTAGAACTTAATATAAATAGCTAAAAGTAACTACTAAGATTATAAAGTTAAGAACTTTTTTAAACTTCTTAAAAGTAAAATAAAATAAAGTACTTACTTCAAGATATAAGAGCTAAGTATTCTATAATCTATTATTCTTCTATAACTAAACTATTTTTAGTATAACCTAGTAGCTAGAGTAGTAGTATACTATATGTTTATAATAAAACTAAAATCTCTTTAAAATCTATATAGCTACCTGTAAAAGTATAGCTATAAGATAAATATAGAGATATAAAGCTATAATTATTATAACTAAAACTATTAATATATTAGACTAGGCTTTAATAAGATTATTCCAAATACTATAATTAAAAAGTAACTTATAGATTTTTAAAGGAAAACTATCGAGTTATCCTATAAGTTACTATATTAAACTAAGAATATTAGAAACTAGGTATTAATTAGATAATACTTTAATATTAATATTTTACTATAATACTAGTTACTAGATATCTTAGAATATTATAATACTTATTAATTAGATAATATCCTAATATTAATACTTTACTATAATACTAGTTACTAGATACTTTAGAGTATTATAATACTATAATTATAGGGGTTCTAAAAATTATCTAGCTATACTAGAAATATCTCTATCTATATAAGTATTATTTAGATATTAGCTATATTTAATATATTAGTATTACTTACTAATAAGAATAAATTAAATACTACTATACTTATATAGAAATTAAAAATTAATTTATATCAATAGTAGAGAACTTTTATATTAGTAGTATAAAGTCTTATCTTAGGGGTAAATAAAACTTAGTAGGGATATTAAAGTTACGGATATTAAAGTTATAATAAATATTTGAATAGAATATTTATAGTTAGTAGTAATTAAATATCTCGAGATATTCGAATTATACGTAGTTGTGATAGTATAAGGGTCTAAGGTTATTATAGAAGGAGTTATTAGTTGTTTATTATCTGTGAAAAGATTAATATAAGGTAAATATACTAGCTACTATAGCTATAAGAAGTTTAGCCTTAGATTAACTAGGGGTTAACTATAATAGTTAGTAAGGGGGATAAGAGGGCTAAAATCGTGTTTTAAGGGCTAATATATCTACTAATAGTCGCAGTAGAGAGCGAGCTATTAGCCCCTCCTATATTTACTAATCTTGAATAAAATATATAAAATATTTAAGAAATACTTAAAAGTCCTATAGATTTTGAATACTAATAAAATAAATATTTTAACCTAAGAACTTTCTTTTAAATCTAATTTCTCTTAATTAAAAAATAAGAGAATTAATATTACGAAAAGCTTTATTTACCTCAAGTTAGAATTAAAATAGTAGAAAGATTTTAAAATTACCTTTATTAAGAATAGAAATATTTCTAACTCTACTACTAGAGTTCTATTACTTTTTTTCCTTTTATATTATTACTATAAAAGCCTTTTATAAAAAAGGATAAATATCTAAGTTACTTATATATATTTAAGTAGATAGGAAATTACTTTAGGGAATTTCTTCTATTATTTTAGCTAGCCCTAAGAATATTACTTATAAATCTTCAAAATTAAGAAGTATTGTAAATTATTTAAACTTTACTTAAGTTAGATTCTTTATGAATCTATCTACTAGTATGAAATCTATAAATATATACATTATCTTAAAATTACTTTTTAAGTATTCTTTGTACAGCTATATCTATTAAATATCTATATATCGAAATCTAGTAAATAGATATTTACTACCTAATACTACTAGTTTAATAGTCTAGTAGTTATTAAAATGAATTGTTTAAATATTTTTAAGATTAAGTCTAATATCTTGAAAAAGTTTCTCTAGTATTATGGTTTCTTTTTAAATATATTTTAAACTAAGAAGTAATATTTTAATGATTAACATTACTATATTACTCTATTAAATAATTTTCTATTAAAATAATCTTCTAAATAGAGAAATAATATAATTATAGTTTAATCTTCGAGTTTCTTTATAATCTATTTAGTTACTTTTGCTCTATACCTGGAATAGTATCTAAGCTTTTTACCTTATATATAGATTTATCTATAAGTTTTACCCGGTAATAGCATTTGTACTAATACTAGCTTATAACTAGTTAAAATAGTAATGAAATTACTTATTATTGTGGATAATTATACTCCTAGTTCCGATATTTAACCCTATAGTAGTAGAAGACCTCGTAGTAGTAGTCTATATAGGGAAAGCTTTAT
>RYZW01001669.1:0-13418 GCA_004367215.1 Colletotrichum trifolii | reverse complement strand
TAAAAATATTAAGGTTATAGATATCGAGGTTATAATAAACATTTAAATAGAGTACTTATAATTAGTAGTAATTAAATATCTCGAGATATTTAAATCGTATATAGTTATAAAGATATAAAGATATAAAAGTATAAGGGTGTGAAATTGTCGCGGAAAAAGTTATTAGTTATTTATTATTAAAAAGGTTAATATGGGGCGGGTATACTAACTACTATAGCTATAAGGGGTTCAGCCGGGGATTAACTAGGGGCTAGCTGAGGGCTAAAATTGTACTTTAAGGGGTAATATATCTACTAATAGTCGCAGTAGAAAGCAAGCTATTAACCTTTCCCTTAGAATATAATATAGATATTTAAACATTTAATTTTAATTAAATAAGACTCTTCTAAATATAGATAGAGTCCTAATAACTTAAATATAGTATAAAGAGTTTTATATTGAATAAATATATTGTAAAGTCTATAAAAGGTATATTTAAGTTCTATATAATACCTTTTAACTTTGAATCTATCTAGTAGTTTAACTATTATTAGAGGTCTATTAAGGTCTTTAATAGTATTTAGAAATGCGTTAATAATTTCGAATTATAAAACTTTAAAATCAAACTATATTATAATTATTATAGTTATCTGAAAGGTTTAGGTAGCTAGTATTACTATATATATAGTTTATAATAGATTAATTAGTTATATATCCTTATATATATAAATCCTTACTTTATACTATTGTAAAAACCTATTAATATCTATTCTATAAGTGAAGATTTATTTGAGAAGAAGGGGTTTTATCTTAGTATCTTAGTGATTTATTTCTTATTAAGTACTTTTTCAATTTTATAATCTTAGCTTTTACTATTTTAATAAAAGATTTTTATAGTAGTTTTAGTAAATTAGCGAAACCTTTCTAAGTCTTTAGTAATATAACTAGTTAATTAAAATATATTTGATTTTTAGTAGAAATATCCTTTTTCTTTAATATTCCATTTTAAATAACACATAATACTATCAAAAAGTTAAGACTATTTTTATCTAGCTTTGACTACTAATTAGGTAAATAAATACTAGTAAAATCATCCTATTTATATTCTAAGAAATATAAAATACTAATATCATACTTTAAAAGAAATACTATATAGTTATTAATAGTAAATTCTAGTTTACCTTATTATTATTATTTATTCCTTCATTATTAGCTAGGTTCCTAGGTAATTTGGAATCCTATTTTAATTAGTTAAAATCTAAAACTATATTTTAATCTTCTTTAAATTAGTTAAATAGGAATCCTAAAAAATTCTTTTCTATTTTTAATTAAAATAGATATCCCTTCTTTATTAACTAGATCTTTAGTTTTAGATATATTATCTAGTTTTCTAGTTATTAGTAAATCTCCTAAATTCTAATTCTTACTTAAAAATTGTTATATCTAATTATTATTAATTCGAAGTCTAGACTAGTCTTGTTAGTTTAAATATTAGTTTAAGTATAATTAAACTTCTCTCATTAGTTTTAAAAATAAATTTAACTTTAGCTTAATATCTCAGGTTCTTTCTAGTAGTAATAAGATAACTAGTAAAAAAGAAGTTTTTGTATCAGGTATTTTTATTATTCAAAAGTCTCTCAGTATTCTAAGAAGAAAATCTTTCTTTTCCTTAGTAATTAACTTAATTAGTAGTTTTATAATTTGTTTTATAAGTATGTTATATAAGTTTTACTTTAAGTAAAATCTTATCTTATTAAATTTAATATTTTAGGTAATAATAATTCTCTGAAAAATATTAATATAGATCTTATAAAGGTTATAAGTATTAACAATATAGTTTACTAAATATCTAATATATCTTCTTAGTTTAATCTTAAATAATCTTTTCAAAATACTTTATTTCTAATACTTCTTAAGTAAATATACTCAATAACTATAAATATAAATCTATCCCTTATGAGATTATAAATCTCGATAAAGGTTTAGAGTATACTCTAGTCCTTACTCATATAAATATTATTTTTACTAGGTTTCTTGAATTTTATATAATAATCTCTAGTTATTTTGAATATTTAGAGATATATTATATAGTATAACTATTACTTAAATTAACTCTACTTATAACTTAGGTATTAGTCTTATAGTTTACTATATGTTTATTCTTTAAATAGAAAGTTTTCTTTTAGTATATTTATTTACTCCAACTAGCTTTTTAATATTCAGTTATTCGGTTACTTTTACTCTATACCCAGAATAGTATCTAAGCTCTTTACCTTATATGTTAATTTATCCATAATTCTTATCTAATAATAGTCTTTATATTAATAATAGCTCGTTACTAGTTAAAATAGTAATGAAATTACTTGTTATTATAGATAATTATACTTCTAGTTCTAATATTTAACCTTATAGTAATAGAAAACCTTGTAGTAATAATCGGGGAAAACCTTACTTAAACTAGGACTTAGTATATATAGCTAAAAGTAACTACTAAAGTCGTAAAGTTAAGAACTTTTATAAACCCCTTAAAAATAGAATAAAGTAGAGCGTTTATAAGAGCTAGGTATTCCGTAATCTATCACTCTTATATATTCTTTGATATATTAGTATCTTTACAATAGAACTAAAATCTCCTCGAAATCTATATAAATACTTATAGAAAGAATACTATAGAATAGGTATAGAGATATCTAGCTATAACTGTTATAACTAAAGCTATTACTCTATTAGAATAAACCTTAATAAAACTATCCTAAATACTATAATTAATAGATAGCTTATAAATATTTAAAAAGAAATTATCCAGCTAACATATAACTTATCATATTAAACTAATAACATTAAAGACTAGGTATTAATTAAGTAATACCTTAATATTAATATACTACTATAATACTAGTTATTAGATATCTTAGAATATTATAGTAATATAATTATAGAAGTTTTAAAAGCTATCTAGTTATACTAGAAATATCTATATTTATACGAGTATTATTTATTATTATAGTAATATAATTATAGAAGTTTTAAAAGCTATTTAGTTATACTAGAAATATCTATATTTATACGAGTATTATTTATAAGTTAGCTATATTCGATATATTAAAATTATTTACTAATAAGAGTAAGCTAAGTTTTATTTTACTTATATAGAGATTATAAATTAGCTTATATTAATAGTAGAGGATTTTTGTATTAGTAGTATAAAGTCTCGTCCTAGAAATAGGTAAAGCTTAGTAGGGATATTAAGGTTATAAATATCGAAATTATAATTCGAATAGAATACTTATAATTAGTAGTAATTTAATATCTCGAGATATTTGAATTATATATAGCTATAGAAATATAAAGGTATAAAAGTATAAGGTTATTATAGAAGGAATTATTAGTTATTTATTATTTATGAAAAGGTTAACGTGGGGCGGGTATGCTAGCTACTATAGCTATAAGGGGTTTAGCCTTGGTTTAACTAGGCGCCAGCTATAATAGTTAGTGGGGGGGGGTAAGAAGGTTAAAATTATACTTTAGGGGGTAACATATCTACTAATAGTCGTAGTATAAAGCAAGCTATTAGCCTTTCTCCTAGCCTTTTAATTACAAAAGGGAAATAATTGAAAATTAGTTCTTTATTTTATTATTTATCTCGAATATTTAGTCGTCCTATTAACTACTATTACTATTCTCTTGTTACTTTATAAGAATTTATAAGTTAAAAGGTTTCTTTATCTCTTTACTTGCCTTTTAAATATTATTAATACTTAAATAACTAAATTATAAGTTTTATCAAGTAATATAAATATAAAGAATAAACTTAAAAGTTTATCTTCAGTAATAAATACCTAAACATTACCTATATATATTTTAGGAAAGTTAAATAGATTTTAAGTAATATAGTAAAATAAGTAAACTAAGTATAATTCAAAAGTTTACTAAGAAATAACCTATTAAAAATAGATTATTATTGAATGTAAATAGTTTAATTGTTTTAGTCTTATAATCTTTACCCCCTAAATATTAAAAACTAAATACTTAAGAATAGTCTATCTAAAATCATTTCTTTAAAAATACTATATATAGGTATTATTAAACTTTAGTTATAGGAGAACTATTCTAGGGTATAGTCAAGAAAACAACATACTAAGAGATTCTAAAATAATACTAGAAGTATTTAAATAAATTATAAAATAATTCAAAATAAGTTTATATTCGAGGAAAATAAGATGATAGTTTCTGAATCACTATTTCAAAATAATAGAATATTTAATTTGGCTAAATCTTAGAGTATAGTCTAGACCTATATATTAGACTTTAGTCTTATTAAGAAGTAGAACTTCTGAAATAATATTAGTATAGAAGTCTTTAATATAGGTAGTATAATCTAATATTAAACCTAGTATATTTCTCCTATTTAGATTATTAAGGACTTTCTTAAAGATTCTCTTATTTTATTTAATTATAGGGAGACTAGCTAAGTTATATTAAACTAAATCTATTCTCTTACTTAACTTGAAAAATCCTTTTTCAAAGAAATCGATGAAATTAGTAATACAAATCACTATATAACTATTAAAACCTATATTCTCTAAAAATATAAAAGATCTTTTTCCCACTTAACGTAGTAGTTTAACATCTAGCTAGCTTTTACTATTTTATAGTAAGAGTAGTAGGTTCGAATCCTGTAGCAGGTAACTATAACTAGTATTCCTACTAGTTTTATCAACTACTTATAGCAACTACTACTAACTATTAGCTTTTACTATTAGCTATTAATAACTAGTAATTATTAATAGCTAGTAATAAGTACTACTAGCTAGCTAGTATTAGTATTATATAACTACGATCCTATAATAAGTAACTATAATAGATATAGGTAAATATATACTTTCTATTTATTAGCTATCGTATTAACTAACTATATTATTACTACTTAAGGTTTTCTCTATTTAAATAGTTCCTCAGGACTAGTAGTATCTATAGGGTAAAATAAAGCAAGAGCTGACTACTAGGTATAGTTTCCTTTAAAAGGTTCCCGAGAAGCGTATAATTAAATAGATCAAAAAACCTTCAATACAACTATATATGAGATCTTTTAATAATTAAGAAAACCCCTAGGAAGATTATAATTAACCTTTTGAGAAGAATAGGATTAATACTTATATATATATTAAGTTAGAAACGTAATAGCTACTACTAGATCTACTACTTAAAAGAATTACTTTAGCTTTTAAAGTATTTAAAAGTATCTCTTTAGTTTTCTTAGTATACCTCTTAGAGTTTAGCTATTCTTTTAAATTAGTTCCTAATATAAAATATAGAGTTAAAAGTTATTTACCTTATTTATAATACTATCTTAAGTAGTAACTACTATTTAAATATTAGGGAGTTTAGTATATAAGCTAGTAATAGTATACGTAATATATTTATAGTTTTTAGGATAGTATAAGTAGCTTCTGAAATCGTATAAAAGCTTTAGTTTAGTTTAAGATATATGTAATTTACTTATACGAATAGCTAATATAGATAATATTTTGCTAAAGTCTTTTATTAAATATTTATTAGTATAACATAAAGTAATAGTACTCTCTTTATATTTAACTTGAATTTTAATATTAAAGCTTAGAGTTTGTTTTTAATTATATTCTAATACTGAGTTATAGCTTAACTAGGCGAAATATATTAAATAAATATTCAGAATTACTTTTTAACTATAAAAGTTCCTTTGATTTTAGGGATCTAGTATATAATTATATGGAAGTTGATAGTATACTATTTATTATACTATACTAAACTAGAAGTATTCTAATTAGTTTTCTTGATAACTTTCTTATATTGAATTCTTATATATTATTATATAACTAAATTATTTTATACGTATTAAGATTGAAGAATTCTTAGTAAAGCTTTTATTTAGTTACTTTTACTCTATACCTAGAATAGTATCTAAGCTCTTTACCTTATATATAGATTTAACTATAACTTTTACTTAATAATAGTATTTATACTAATACTAGCTCGTAACTAGTTAAAATAGTAATGAAATTACTTATTATTATAGATAATTATACCCCTAGTTCTGATATTTAACCTTATAGTAGTAGAAGACCTCGTAGTAATAGTTAGGGAGAGCTTTATTAAGATTAAGGTTTAATATATATAGTTAAAAGTAATTACTAAGGCTATAGGGTTAAGAGCTTTTATGAATTTCTTGAAGATAGAATAAAATAGAGCGTTAAGAGCTAGGTATTCCGTGATCTATTACTTTTCTATATTTTTTATAATAGAACTGAAATCTCCTTGAAATCTATATAGTTACCCGTAAAAAAAGAAGTATAGAATAGGTATAGAGATATCTAGCTATAACTATTATAACTAAAACTATTACTTTATTAAAATAGGCCTTAATAAAATCATCTTAAGTATTATAATTAATAAGTAATTTATAAATATTTAAAAGAAAATTATCTAGTTAACCTATAACTTACTATATTAAGCTAATAATATTAGGGATTAGGTATTAATTAGGTAATATTCTAATATTAATATACTATTATAATACTAATTACTAGATATTTTAGAGTATTATAATAATATAATTATAGAGGTTTCAAAAGCTATCTAGTTATACTAGGAGTATTTATATCTATATAAATATTATTTATAAATTAACCATTAGCTATAATTAATATATTAAGATTATTTACTAATAAAAGTAAACTAAATCCTATTATATTTATATAGAGATTATAAGTTAGTTTATATTAGTAGTAGAGAACTTTTATATTAGTAGTATAAAGTCTTATCTTAGGGGTAAGTAAGGTTTAGTCTAGGAGATATTAAGGTTATAGATATTAAGGTTGTAATAANATTAAGGTTATAGATATTAAAGTTATAATAAATATTTAAATAGAGTATTTATAGTTAGTAGTAATTGAATATCTTAAGATATTTGAATTATACGTAGCTATAAGAATATAAGGATGTGAAAATATAAGGTTATTATAGAAGGAGTTATCGGTTATTTATTATTAAAAAGGTTGATATAAAGTAGGTATATTAGTTATAGTTATAAAGGGTTTAGCTCTAGATTAACTAGGAGCTAGCTATAGTAGTTAGTAGGGGGGTAGGAGGGCTAAAGTTATACTTTAGGGAGTAATATATCCACTAATAGTTGTAGTAGAGAGCGAGCTATTAGCCTCTCCCCTTAGTAAAGCTTAAAAAGAGATATTATTAAGATTAATAAGTTCTATTTAAGTAAATATTAGAAAACTATTATTAATAGTAGTATTAATTTATATTTAAATTATATTATAATATTTCTTTATTTCTTTATAGTTATCTAGATTCTTGAACTATTTAAAACTTAGGATCTACTAAATAGTAATTACAATTCCTTTTAGTCTTAAAAATATAGAATTCAATACTTATAATTTTCTATTGAATAGTATTCTCTTATTTAAGCTATTTATTAAAGTTAAGTAAGTTAATTAATTTTAAGATATTAAGCTTAAATTAAATATCTAGATTAATATTTGTCTAGATATTTTAGCTAATTCTATTAAAAAATGGAATAATATACTAATAGTTAAAATTAGAGCTATTAAATAACTTTATTATTAAATTAAGACTACTCGTAATCAAGTATACTATATTTGAGTAATCTGTTAAAGAATTAATAAAATGGATTTAAAAGAATTTCCTTCAAGTTTATTAATTATAAGTAGTTCAGAGATAATTGAATTTTACTAAGCTTGTAACTATAAAAAATAACATAGTATATGGTTTGAAAATAGGTTATTAAAAGGTATATCTTATTTAAACTGTTTGAAAGGGTTGAATGTATATAAATAGGATAGTTAGGTTTTGTATAAACTAGTAGAGTTGTATAGTAGCTTTAGTACTGTACCTATTCTCATAATAATAGTATGTTTAATAATTCTATAGTTTTCTAGAAAGTGTAAGTAGTTTTTAAACTTATATAGGTATTTCGACTTAGCTAAAACTATAATTATTCTTTTCATAAGAATAATGAATATAACTCGCATTTGATTATAATTATTTATTAATTGTTTATTAATATAAAATAGAACATAAACGATTTCTCTATATTTAGCTAGATTTTTAATTTCTCAGTTTGGAGTTTTTCTTTTAAAAATATTCTAATATTAAATTATAGTTTAATTTAATTCCCGCTTAATATAGTAGTTTAACGTCTAGCTAGCTCTTACTATTATAATAAGAGTAGTAGGTTCGAATCCTATAGTAGGGAAACGCGACTAGTAGCTACGTATTTTCTAATTATATAAACTATATATAGTAACCGCTACTAGCTATTAGTACTTACCGATAGCTATTAATGTTAATAACTAGTTACTATTAATAATAATAACTAGTAATAGGTACAGTAGGGTTCCAAAAGTCTGAGCCCACCCACTTTTCTGGTATCAACCCTTAGTACTAAAAGGCGTGTATCTCTATAACTATAGATCTAAAAATAGTAAAACTTAATACATATTTTTTTCATAGTAAATATACTAAAACATATTTTTAAGATATTTTAACTTTTATAGGTTTAGATAGAAAAAGAGATTATTAGAGTTATACTACTAATACTAGTACTACTTTTTCTATTATAAATAACTATATAAAAAAAGACGAATAAAATCTTTAAAAAATAGAATTATAGAGTAAATTGAGTGAATAATTTTACTATATAACTTATTTTTAAGAAAAACTATAGAGTATATAGTAGGATGATTTTTAAAGTAAAAGTCTTAAAAAAAGACTTAGAATTCACTATTTTACATACTAATTCTAGTATTTTAATATTTTAATTCTTTTAAAAAATCATATCTCTATAAAGTAAAATTTATAAAACCTATAAAAATATATTATCTTTATTCTATAAAAGTCTATATATACTATAGTTTTTATATATACTTATCAACTAAGTTTTTAAGTTATACGTTATTAAAAATATAGTGTTTTGGTGTAAAAGTGGCTTTGGGCTCAGACTTTTGGACACGAACTTTATTACTTACTAGCTAGTATTAGTATTATATAACTATAATCTTTAAAAAGTAACTACGACGGATAGGCCTATACTTTCCCTATATATTAGCTATTATATTAACTAACTATATCTTACTATCTAAGATTTTCTCTATTTAAACGGTTCCTTAGAACTAGTAGTATTTATAAAGAAAATGAGGTAAGAGCCGACTACTAAGTATAGCTTCCTTTAAAAGGTTCCCGAGAAGTATATAACTTTAAATAGATTAAAGGCCTTTAATATAACCTCTTCTATAGTTTAATTAGGTAAAATATATTAATTAAATATTTCAAGTTATTTCTTAGTTATAAGAGTTTACTAGATTTTAGAAGTCTAGTATATAATAGCTAAGAAATAGATAATATATTATCTGTTATATTATACTAAACTAGAAATATCAAGTTAGTTTTCCTAAGGACTTTCTTCTATTTAATTATACTTTATTATTATAAAATTAAATTATTCTAAGTATATTAATATTTCACAACGTTTAGAAAGGAATAGAAAGAAATGTTATTATTATTATGGAGTCTAATTAAAATAAATATTGAAGGCCTGTTAATAATAGTAGTATTAATTTATACTCAAATTATTGTATAATATTTCTTTATTTCTTTATAGTTAGATTTTCAAATTACTTAAGAATTTAGGTTTATTATATAGTAATTAAAGATACTTTGAACTTTAAGAATAAAGAGTGCAGTATTTATAATCCTTAATTAAGTAGTATTTTCTCGCTTAAGTTATTTTCTAGAATTAAAAAGATCGATTAGTTTGAAGATATTAAAATTAAGTTTAATATGTAGATTAAAATCATTTCAGAAAGTGTAGCTAATTATATAGAGTTATAATATAATGTATTAATGGTTAAAATTAGAGTTATTAGATAGTTTTACTAATATATCAAGATTACTAGTCATTAAATATACTATTTTCAAGTAGTTTATTAGAGAACTAATAAAATAGATTAAAAAGAATTTCTTTTATATTTATTAATCAAAAGTAGGGGAGGGGCCGATAGCTTACTCTCCACTATAACTATTAGTGGATACGTTACTACCTGAAGTATAACTTTAGCCCTCNAGTTTTCCTATCCCTCTACTAATTACTATAGCTAGTTCTTAGTTAATCTAAGGCTAAACCCTTTATAGCTATAGTTACTAGTATATCTATTCTATATTAACTTTTTCATAAATAATAAATAACTAATAACCCTTTCTATAATAACCTTATACTTTTATATTTTTATACTTTTATAGTTATATATAATTCGAATATCTCGAGATACTTTATTAGTACTAACTATAAATACTCTTTTCGAATATTTATTATAACTTTAATATCCGTAACTTTAATATCCTTATTATAGACCAGGTTTTACCTATCTCCATAATAAGACCTTTTACTACTAATACGAAGGTTTTCTCTTAGTAATATAAATTAACTTATAATTTCTATATAAGTATAGTAAGACTTAGTTTATTCTTATTAGTAAACGATTTAAATATATTAATTCAATATAACTAATATATTAATAATATTTATATAGATATAGATATTTCTAGTATAGCTAGATAGCTTTTAAAATCCTTATAATTATAATATTATAATATTCTGAAGTACCTAGTAACTAGTGTTATAGTAGAATATTAATATTATAGTATTATCTAATTAGTACTTAGTTTCTAATATTATTCGCTAAACATAGTAATTTGTAGAATAGCTAGATAATCTTCTTCTAAATATCTATAAGCTATTTATTAATTATGATATTTAGAAGAATTATATTAAAACCTAGTTTAATATACTAAGAGTTTTGGTTATAATAGTTATAGCTTAATATCTCCATATGTATCTTATTATTAGTTCTTTATAAATAACTATATAGGTTTTAAGGAGATTTTAGTTTTATTATAAAAGTATAGTTATAGAAGAGTAATAGATTATAGAATACTTAGCTTTCAAATCTCGAAATAGGTATTCTATTTTATTCTTTTTTTAAGAAAATTCAAAAGGTTCTTAAACTTATAACTTTAATAATAACTTTAAGTTATATATATCAAGCTTTAATTTTAATAAAATTCTCCCCGACTATTATTATGAGGTTCTCTACTACTATAAAGTTAAATATTAGAACTAGAGGTATAATTATCTATAATAATAAGTAACTTTATTACTGTTTTAACTAGTTATAAGCTAGTATTAGTATGAATACTATTACTATATAAAATGTATAGTTAAATTTAGATATTGGGTAAAGAGTTTAGATACTATTCTAGGAATAGAGTACAAGTAACTAAACCAATTAATAGTAGTTTAGAGATGAATTAAATATCATTAGGTTCATTACTAAAATAAATAAATAAACCCCTTTAATATAGTGGTTTAATATCTAGCTAGTATTTACTATTTTATAGTAAGAGTAGTAAGTTTGAATCCTATAGTAAGTAAACGTAAGTAGTAGCTATATACTTTCTAATTATATAAACTATATAGTTCTTACTAATAACTATTAATAGCTAGTAACTATTAATAGCTAGTAGTAAGTTTCACTAATAGCCTAGTATCTAGTCTTATATAATTATAATTGTATAATAAGTAACTATAATAGATATAGGTTTATATATTTTTTCTATATTTATTACTTACTATCGTAACTAAATATATTATTACTACTTGAGATTTCTTCTATTTAAATAGTTCTTCAGTCTAACTATTATCTATAAAGTATATAAAGTAAAAGCTATATACTAGGTATACCTTCCTTTAAAAAGTTTTGAAGAGGTATATATAACTTTAAATAGATCAAAGACTTTTAATATAATCGTAATAATATATAAATAATATAATATAGAGTTTAAATATAGGTTGTAAAAAGGTATATTTTGTTTCAACTATAGTAAAATACTTAAATATATATAAATAGAATAGTTTATGTTTTTATATAAACTAGTATAGATATATAGTAAATTTAGTACTAAATTTATTCTTATAATATTCCAATATCAAATTATAGTTCAATTAAGTAGAATATATTAGCTAAATATTGAATATCATTTTTTCATTATAAGAGCTTTCTGGATTTAGAGATCTATTACATAATAGTTTAGAAATAGACAGTATACTATTTATTATATAATACTAAACTAGCAATATTGAAATTAGTTTTTTTAAAGAGTTTCTTATATTTAGTTTTAATGTTTTATTGAATAACTAAATTATTTTAAATATATTAGTATTTTAGGGGAAGGGCTGATAGCTCGCTCTCTACCACGACTATTGGTAGATATATTACTTTTCAAAGTACGAATTTAGCTTTCCTACTCCCCTACTAACTACTATAGCTAGCTCCTAGTTAATCTAGGACTAAACCCCTCGTAGTTATAATAGCTAGTATACTTACTTTATATTAACCTTTGAATAATAAATAACTAAATAACTCTTTCTATAATAACTTTATACACTTATATCGTTATACTTTCAAAGCTGTTAAGATATAATTGAAATATCTTAGAACTTTCAATTACTACTAACTATAAATACTCCATTCAAATATTTATTATAGCTTTAACATCTATAACTTTAATATTTTTACTAAGAGTTACTAATCCCCGAGAAAAGACTTTATATTATTAATACAGAAATTCTCTATTACTTATATAAGCTAATTTATAATTTCTATATAAGTATAACGGGACTTAGCTTATTCTTATTAGTAAATTAATTTAATATATTAAGTATAACTAATATATAAATAATACTTATATAAATATAGATATTTGTAGTTTAACTAAATAGTTATTAAAGCCCTTATAATTATAGTATTATAATACTCTAAAGTATCTAGTAATTAGTATTATAGTAGGGGATAAATATTAAAGTATTATTTGATTAATACTTAGTTTCTAATATTATTGGTTTAGTATAGTAGCTTATAGGATAACTCGATAATTTTCTTTTAAATATCTATAAGCTATTTATCAATTGTAATATTTAGAATAATTTTATTAAAACCTAGTTTAATATACTAATAGTTCTAGGAATAAGAATTATAAGTAGATATCTCTAGACTTACTTTATATTTCTATTTTTATAAATAGCTTTATAGATTTCAAGGAGATTTTGGTTCTATTATAAAAGTTATGGAAAGGTAATAGATTATAAAATACCTAGCTTTTATATCTGAAAATAGGTATTTTATTGTATTCTACTCTGAAGAAGTTAATGAAGGTTCTTAACCCTATAAATGTATTAGTTACTTTTAGTTATATATATTAAACTTTAGTCTTAAGAAAGCTTTCCCCACATAGATTATTACTACAAGGTCTTCTACTACTATAGGGTTAAATATTAGACCCGGGGGTATAATTATCTAAAATAATAAGTAATT
>RYZW01001665.1:3883-18389 GCA_004367215.1 Colletotrichum trifolii | reverse complement strand
ACTAAATATTAGTATTATATATAATATAGTTATTTTCTATCTAGAATTACCTAAAATATAACTTTAGTAATAGCTTTTTTATAATATAAGTATAGATCTCTTATATATATTTTCTTACTTCTAAAAATAACTTAGTAACCCCTAAAATACTACTAAATAATAATCTATTTTTAATATAACCTTTTATTTTCCTCTTTATTATATTAATAAGTAATAAATATAACTTTTTTATAAAAGATATATTAATAATAATATAAGTATTATAACTAGTATTTACTAGAATACTAATAATATAGCTTCTATTAACTCTTATCTAGATAATAGCTAACTACTTACTACCCTCCTATTTCTACTATTTCTTCTATTCCTAAGATTCCACTTTTATAAGCTTTAATACCTAACTTCATATTAGAATTACTTTTTTCCTATATCCTCCTCTTTATTAGGGGGAAAACTAGTATTATCTTCTAAGTTTTTTAACTTCTAAAGTTTTACCTTAGTAACCTTTAATCTTTTCTTTTTCTTTTTCGCTATATTAATATTAGTATAGTTCCTAGTAATATAGCTTCTTTTATAATAGTTATAGTACTCGTATATATCCCTCTATAGTAAAGGAGCTTTTTTAGTAGAACTCGTAAAACTAGAAAACCTGTAGTAGTAGCGCTACTTATATATAGTCCTAGTTATTATTATATCCCTATCCCGATCCTTTGATATAGGGGGATAAGTAGCTAAGGCTTACTAAATTAGTAGCGTTTTTATATATTCTATTTTCTAAATAATATCCTATACCTTTAAAAGCTACTAGTTATAAATAATAAAAAGCTTGATTATAATAAAGAACTCTTTTAAATAAAGGACTAATATAGTTTCTAGTAAAGAGATCTGAACTATATTAAACTAGCTATAATTTCTAATATCTATGAAAACTTTCTCGAATTATAAGAAAAAAGTAATAAGCTTCTTAGTATCTTTTTAGTAGAAAGATTATAACTAGGTAATAACTTAAGATTAGATATTAAAATCTAAGTAAGTATAGTTTAAGTATATTATAAAATCTTAGGGATTTTAATTTCCCCCTAGTTTTCTAGCTATAAAAAAGGTTTCTACTATTTACTAAACTTTAAAGTCTAAGTAAGAGTAAACTAAGTACTACTTCTACTTATCTATCTCAAAAAAGTCCTAATTAATCTTTAATTTTCCTTTTATCTAATAGGCCTAAGTACTATATTCTTTCTTTTTACTTAAGAATTTATTAGGGAAAAGGAGAGGTTTTTTTTAAAAAGTAGAAGCTATATAAGTAAACTCTAGGGGAGTAGTAATAGTATTAGGGGAAAGTTCTAACTCCCTCTTTACTAACCTAGTAATTAATACTATAATGTTTTTATAGAATAAAATAATAGTTATATTTAAATATTATTATAATAACTCTTCTATAGTAATACTAACTATAAAAGTCTCTTAGGGGGTATTAGTTCCCTCTATTTTATAATAATAATTAGCCTTAGTACCTAATTGTAAGTTTTTATTAGGAGCTATACTTTACTAATAGTATTTCGGGGACTATAGCTAGTAGGGAGTAGTACTTTACCCTAATCTTTCTATTTAATAAAAAGCCACATTTAACCTAATATCTCTTATACTTAAGAATAATACTTTATTAATTAGTATTTCTTCTTAACTAGTAAAGAGCTATACTTAACCTAGTATTACTTATATAGGGGATAAATCTAAGTTCTAAATATACGAAAAGCTAGGCTTAAGCTATAATTTAGTTATAAAGAGTATAAATACTATTTATTTAAAACTAAAGAGTAAAAGAGAGGTTCTTACGAAAAGTGTGAAAAGTCTGCTTAAAGGTAGCACTAGGGGCCTACTAGCGGCCTACTAGTACCTAACTTCTTAGGTATAGTTGTCGGGACTCAGGCAGAACCGGAATCAACTAGCCAGGCATAACTTATAACAAAAACTTATATATAAAACTATATATTTATAATTTATAGTTATTTAGATTTAATACTTCTAAATAAAGCTATTTTAACTATTATAAAAACTATTTAGTACTTCTTTTAATTTCTCTAGTATAATAAAATAAGTTATAGTATTTTTAATATTTTAACTAAAACTTTTATAATTACTTTAAATATTTGAAATAGTAAGAGATATTTTTAGGGTTTAGATAAGCCCCTATACCTTCTAAAGTNAAGCTAGTATTAGTATAAATACTATTATTAAGTAAAATTTATAGATAAATCTATATATAAAGTAAAGAGCTTAGATACTATTCTAAATATAGAGCAAAAGTAACCAAATAAAGTATTTAGTAACTAGTCTTATAAGAAAGTATTTAGTTACTTTTACCATATACCTAGTATAGTATCTAAGCTCTTTATTCTATATATAGATTTAACTATAAATCTTACCTAATAATAGTATTTACACTAATACTAGTTTATAACTAGTTAAAATAGTAATGAAATTACTTATTATTATAGACAATTATACCCCTAGTTCTAATATTTAACTATATGATAATAGAAAGCTATATAGTAATAATCTATATAGAGAAAGTCTCATCTAGATTAAAGCTTAGTATATATGGATAAAAATAACTATTATAGTTATGAAGTTAAGAACTTTTATAAATCTCTTAAAAATAGAATAAAATAGAGTATTTATAAAAATTAGGTATTTTGTGATCTATTATTTTTTTATATTTGTTTATAATAAAATTAAAATCTCCTCGAAATCTATATAGCTACCTATAGAATAAAACTATAAATCAAGTATAGAGATATCTAGCTATAATTATTATAACTAAAACTATTATTTTATTAAAATAAGGGAGGGGCTGATAGCTCGCTTTCTACTACGACTATTAGTAGATATGTTATCCCCTGAAATACAACTTCAGCCCTCCTACCCCCCTCCCTACTAACTACTATAGCTAGCCCCTAGTTAATCCGGGGCTAAACCCCTCGTAGCTATAATACCTAGTATACTTACCCTATATTAACCTTTTTAACAATAAATAACTAATAACTCCTTCCGTAATAACCTTATACCTTTATATTTTTATACCCTCACGCCTTTATAGCTATACATAATTTAAATATCTTAAGATATTCAATTACTACTAACTATAAATACTCTATTCAAATCATAACCTTAATATCTATAACTTTAATATCCCCTAAACTAAACTTTACTTATCCCTAAGACAAGATTTTATATTACTAATACAAAAATTCTCTACTACTAATATAAACTAACTTATAATTTCTATATAAGTATAATAGGACTTAGCTTACTCTTATTAGTGAATAGTCTTAATATATTAAATATAGTTAACTTATAAATAATACTCGTATAAATATAGATATTTCTAGTATAACTAGATAGCTTTTAAAACCCCTATAATTATAGTATTATAATACTCTAAAGTATCTAATAACTAGTATTATAGTAAAGTATTAATATTAAAGTATTATCTAATTAATACTTAGTTTCTAATATTATTAGTTTAGTATAGTAGTTTATAGGATAGCCGGACAAGTTTCTTTTAAATATCTATAAATTACTTATTAATTATAATATTCAGAATAATTTTCTTAAAACCTAATCTAATATACTAATAGCTTTAGTTAAAATAGTTATAGCTAGATATCTCTATACTTATCTCGTAGCTATCTTTTTATAAATAATTATATAGATTTCGAGGAGGTTTTAGTATTATTATAAAAGTATAGTTATAGAAAAGCGATAGATCACGGAATACCTAGCTCTTATATCTCGAAGTAAGTATTCTATTTTATTCTATTTTTAAGAAGTTTAAAAAAATTCTTAACCCTATAACCTTAGTAATTATTTTTAGCTTTATATATTAAGCCTTAGTCTTAATAAAACTCTCCCTATATAAACTATTATTATAAAGTCTTCTATTACTATAAGGTTAAATATTAGAACTAGGGGTATAATTATCTACGATAATAAGTAATTTCATTACTATTTTAACTAGTTATAAGCTAGTATTAGCACGAATACTGTTACCGGGTAAAATTTATAGATAAATCCATATATAGGGTAAAGAGCTTAGATACCATTCTAGGTACAAAGTAAAAGTAACTAAAGTTTATCAAAATAAGTTTTAATAAAATTATCTTAAATACTACGATCAATAAGTAGCTTANGCGGGAAAATTAGATATAACTTAAGCTAAACTAAAATACCTATATAATTATAAGAGCTACTTATACTTTCTAGAAAACTATAAATATATTAAATATACTATTACTAGCTTATATACTAGATTCCTTAATATTTAGATATTTATTACTACTTGAAATAGTATTATAAATAAAATAAATAACTTTAAACTCTATACTCTATAATAGAAATTAGCTAAAAAAAGTTAGTTAAATACTAAAAAGTATACTGGGAAAACTAAAGAACTTTTTTTAAATACTATAAAAACTAAATTAACTTTTTTAACTAGTAAGTCTAGTAATAGCTACTTTTCTAACCTGATATATATTAGTATTAATTTTACTCTCCTCGAAAAAATATCTAAAGTTCCCCTAGGAGTCTTCTTAACTACTTAAAAACTTTATATATTTTTAAGGAGTACTATTTTTAATAATTATAAAATAATCTATATTACTAATTTAATAGATTTCTTTAAAAAAGGATCTTTTAAGTTTAGTAAGGGAATAGATTTAGTTTAATATAGTTTAGCTAATTTTCCTATAATTAGATAAAATAAAAGAGTTATTAAAATATCTTTAATAATCTAAAAAAGAAGAATATAATTAATTTAATATTAGATAATATTACTAATATTAAAAACTTCTAAATTAATATTATCTTAGAAGCTTTATTTCTTAATAAAACTAAGATCTAGTATATAAGACTAGACTATAATTTTAGGTTTAGCTTAATTAAGTATTCTATTATTATAAGATAGTTATTTAGAAAGTATAACCTCGTTTTCTTTAAATATAAACTTATTTCGAATTATCCTATAATCTATTTAAATACTTCTAGTATTATCTCGGAATTACTAAATATTCTATTTTCTTAATTATACTTTAAGATAGTTCTCCTAGAACTAAGGTTTAATAATACCTATATATAGTATTTTTAAATAAGATATCTAAGATAAACTATTCTCAAGTATTTAGTTTTTAATATTTATAGGGTAAAGATTATAAAACTAAGGTAATTAGACTATTTATATTACATAATAGCCTATTCTTAATAAGTTATCTCTAGATAAACTTTAGAGTTATACTTAGTTTACTTATTTTATTATATTATATAAAATCTATTTAATTTCCTTAAAATATATATAGGTAATTCCTAAACTCTTATTATTAAAAATAAGTTCTCAAATTTTTTCTTTTTATTTATACTATTTAATAAAACCTATAATTTAGTCTTTTAAGTATTATTAATATTTAAAGAATAAGTAAAGAAATAGAGAAACTTTTTAATTTATAAGATTTAATAAAATATTAAGAAAGTAGTAATAGTAATTAATAAAGAAACTAGTTACTAGAGATAAATAATAGAGTAAAGGATTGATTTCAAGCTATTTCTTTCTTATACTAAAAGGCTAGTTAGAGTAAGCGAGTATACTAGAAAAAAGCTAATTACCTGAAGTATAAAAATATAAAAAGCTATAGGATTACTACCTGAACTATAAGTAGAGTTAATTCAAGTAGTAGCTATACTATATAATATATCTCTAAATATTTAAAATAACTAGAAATTACTATATAAAGTTAAAGAAACCTAGTATAAGTAGTACTTTTATTAGTAAATACTAGAGTATACTCTAAACCTTTATTAAGATTTATAACTTTACTAGAAATAGATTTATACTTATAGTTATTAAGTATACCTATTTAAGGAATACTATAAATAAAGTATTTTAAAAAGATTATTTAAAATTAAACTAAAGAGATATATTAGATACTTAGTAAACTATATTCTAAATACTTATAACTTATATAAAATCTAGATCCTTACTTTTTAGAGAATTATTACTACGTAAAATATCAAATTTAACGAGATAAGATTTTATTTAAAATAAAACTTATATGAAATACTTATAAAAAAAGTTATAAAACTACTAGTTAAGTTAATTACTAAAGAAGAAGAAAACCTTATTCTTAAGATATTTAGAGATTTTAGAGTAATAAGAATACTTAATAAGGGGATTTCTTTTCTACTAGTAGTTTTATTAATACTAGAAATAACTTAAAATATTAAACTAAACCTAGAATTAGTCTCTAAGACTAATAAGAGAGGTTTAATAATACCTAAATTAATACCTAAACTAATAAAGCTAGTTTAGGTTTCTAATCAAGAATAATTAGATATAATAATTTTAAACGAAAATTAGAATTTAAGAAATATATTAATAACTAGAGAACTAGATAGTATACTTAAAATAAGGGATCTAGCTAACTAAGAAAGAATATTTATTTTAACTAAGAATAGAAATAACTATTTTAAAACTTTAATTTAGCTAACTTAAAGTAGATTAAAACACGGCTCTAGATTTTAATTAACTAAGTTAGGATTTTTAACTATTTAAGAATTAGGCTAATAATATAAGAATAAATAATAATAGTAATTAAAACTAGAGATTACTATTAGTAATTACGTAATACTCCTGAAAGAATATAATAACAATATTTCATACTTTATAAAATATAAATAGGATAGTTTTGCTAGTATTTATTTACCTAATTAGTAGTAAAAACTAGATAAGACTAGTTTTAACCTCTTAATAGTTTTCCTTATTATTTAAAATATAGTATTAAAGAAAAAGGATCTTTCTACCAAAATTCGAGTATATTTTAATCAACTAGTAATACTACTAAAGACTTAAAAAGATATTATTAACCTATTAAAATTACTATAAATATCTTCTATTAAAATAGTAAAAACTGAAATTATAAGATTAAAAAAGAAAAATACCTAGCGAGAAATAGATTACTAGGATACTAGAGATAAACCTTTTCTTTTTAAGTAAGTTTGTATTTATAAGATAGATATAAATAATTTTCTAGAATAGTATAAAGTAAGGATTTATATATATAGGGATATATAGCTAATTAATCTATTATAAATTATATATATAATAATTTTAGCTACCTGAATATGTTGAGTAGCTATAGTAATTATAGTATAATTTAACCTTAAAGTTTATTAGTTTAATATTATTAATATATTTCTTAATATTATAAGGGATCTTAATAGATTTCTAATAACTATTAAACTACTAGATAAATTTAAAGTTATAAGGTATTATACTAAACTTAAGTATATTTTTTATAGATTTCGGGATATATTTATTCTTTAGTATAAAACCTTTTATACTACTTTTAAATTATTAGGTTTCTAGTTATACCTAGAAAAGATTAATCTATTCAAAAACGAGAATATAACTATTTTTCTCCTATTCTATATAGATAATATTCTTCGTATATATTATATATTAGCTAAAAAAGAAACTTATGAAATTGTTAAAAATATTAAGAATATTTATAAACTTAAAAAGTAGGGATTTATTGAATATTTCCTAGGAATTTGAATAGTTCGAGATTATAAGTATCCTAAGATTTACTTAGTTTATAATATATATATTATTAAGATTACTAAATATTTTAATCTTAATTATAACTTAATTCTAATAATACTACTTCTAGTAATAACTTTTATAATAAATTTTAGTAAAGTTATATTAAAGGAGATTTATAAGTATTAGATAAAGGTTAGTTTAATTCTTTATATTTCTATTATAGTATAGCTAGATATCTTATTCGTATATTCTCTATTTTTAAAATACCTTANTCTACTTTTAAAATACCTTATAAATCTTTCTTAAATATATATAAATACTATAAACTATATAATTTAATATTTCTATAGGATAAGATTCCTAGTACTATAATTTAGAAACTTAGGGAATATCAATAAGATATTTTAAACCTTCTTAATTACTAGAGATATTTTATTTATAGATTATAAAAAGACTTAAAAATTAAATTATAGCTATATTATTTCTCTATTTAGAAAACTAATCTAATAGAAAGCTACTTAATAGAGTATTATAACTATATTAATAATTAAAATAGAACTTCTTAGCCTAGAATATACTTTAAAAGAAACTATAATACTAAAGAAACTATTTTAAGATATTAAGCTTAACTTAGGAGATATTTAGAGAATCTATTATAATAACTACTAAATAATTAAACTAGTAATCTAAGATAGTAAATACCTATTAACTAGATTTCGATATATAAATATTAAATAGATATAGCTTTACTAAGAATACTTAAAAGGAAATTTCAAAGTTATCTATATATTTATAGATATAATACTAGTAAATAGACTTATAAAGAATTTAACTTAAGTAAAATTCAAATAATTTAAAGTATTCCTCAAATTTACTAATCTATAAGTAATACTTTTAAGCCTAGCTAAAATAATAGAAAAGACTACTTAAAACTATTTCTTTATCTATTCTAATAATATAAATAAGTAATTTAAATTAATCCTTACTTTTAATAAAAAGTTTTCATAATAGTAATATAAAAGGTGAAAGTATATCAGAACTCCTCTAATTACTTAGGGGGAATTAAATTCTCAAGATAAACCTATATTTAACTAAAAACTAAGAACTTAAATTCTAAATTCTAGATAAGTAGGTAAGATATAGTAATAAATATATAGAAATCAATACTATAATCCTTAAAAAGAGAAAGAACCTAAGCCTGAAATAAAAGTAGCTATCCGAAACCAAGAGTATAACTATAGCTATAGGCTCTAAATACTCTAGGGGCTAGCTAAAGTATAGGAAACCTATTAACTAGAGAACCTATTACTATTATTAAAAAGCTAGGGATAAGTAGTATAGGCTAGGGTATTTGAATAAGCTGAAGTATTTAAGTAAGCTAAGATATCTAAGTTAGAAGACATTATTTAGTAATAGGAATTCTAATAATAAATTCTAAGCTACTTCTGTTTTTAATAAAGTTAACTATGAAGTTTTTCTGTTACTATGATTATAACTCGAGGTAGGCAAGTTTCTTTATATTAATAATCTTCCTATTCTTTAACTAAAAATAGTTAAACTTAAAGAAACGTCTTAAGCTGAAATATTTATTTTATTAATATTAGGGATCTTAAGAATATCTTAATAATTCTTAAATACTTTGTGAATATAGTTCGAGACTAGAATATAAGTATTCCTTAACCTATTCTTATACTAATAATATTAGTTAGAAACTAAGTCTTACTTATTAATACTAATAGTATAAAGGTAAGAGCTATATAAAAGGATGAAACTAGAATAATACTTTATATAAAGAATAGTTTATACTAACTACGAGTCACTAAAAGCTTTTATTTAAAATAGGTGTTTTTTATACTCTTTAGCTAATTTACTTTTCTTAGAAAAGGTAGATTTTATGGGGGTTTATTTTAAGGTAGTAGTTTTAGGACTAAGCTTTAAGATTTATTATTTTACGACTTCTAGCTAATATTTGAGATCTGCTATTTTAATGAAACTTTTTAGTTTCTAATTTAAGAAAACTTTCGCGTTATACTAGTAGTAGTTTTCAAGTGTTTTTTAAGTAGTTCAACTATTTCCTCGGTATTTTTATCGTTATCTTCTACTTTATTATTATTACTAATAGGCTTAGGTATTTCTTCTTTTTCTTAGGGGTTTCTAATGAAATTATCTTTTTTATTATTAGAAAAAAGCTTTAGAGTAGGTATTTTTCTCAGGTAACCTCGAGGTTACTTTAACTTAGTAGTAGTATTAGGATTCTTAGTTAGAATAACTCCCCCCTTTATAGTACTATTTAACTTAAGTATTTTAAGGGATTTAGGGGATAGTAATAAATATTCTAATAAATTAGGAAACTTTTTAAAGTAGAGATAAATAAATAATCTTAAGTAAAGTAATTTGTATTTATATTAATATAGGAATTTTAAATTATTAATAAAGTTATTTTCCTTAATAAAATTAAACTAGGTTTAAATTTTTAAAATAGAGTATTCTTAGATAAAATTACTAAAAGTAATGAATATATTAATAGAGAAAGAAGAATAAGGGAAAAAGTAGAAATCGAATTTCTTAAATAAAAGGAAATTACTTAAGAGCTACTAAATAAAATAGATTTTTTGAAAAAAGATAGAAGAGTATTTCGGGTTTATAACTTATCGTTTTTATTAGGTAAATAAAAGCGAAAAGTACCTAAGGTAATTTTAAATAATAATTCTTAGTTGCTTTTTAGATTAGAGTTAAGGAGAAATTACTCTTATTTAGAAATATAACTAGTAAATATAAATATTAAATAATTAATAGAAGAAGATATTAAGTATTTTAAAAAGTTATTAGTAATATTATAGAATTTAGGAATAGGTATAATAGTATTGTATTTAATAGATTTAAAAGGTATTTCCTATAATTAGAATATTAGTAGTAACTAATATATATTATTATACCTAAAACTAATATATAGAATTTATATTACTAAAAATATATTACTAATAAGTAAGAGGGTAACTATTAAAAGTGTTAGTATAGAGGAGAAGAAAAAAATCTAGTAGGTTAAAGATTAATAAATAATTTATTTATAATATATATAAAGATCGGATTACTAGTAATTTTAGAAAGAGCTAACCAATTACCTTTACTAATACTTAATAAAGATAGTTAAATATGCGATAGATTATAATAATTTTATTAATTCTTTTTGTTTAAATACTAGAAGATCTATTTTGGGAACTATTTACCCTATTTTTATTTATTTAGTATATTAGTTAAACACTATAAAGGTATCTCCAATAGCTTTACTACTAGGGGGATATATAAGAATAAGTATAATACTAAAAATATCGTATAATTCTACTAGTTACTATTCTAATCTAGTAGTTTATATAAGATATTGCTGTTCTATTTAAGTATATTCGGACGCTTTATTCTAGTTAGAAGAAGACATACTTTTCAACAACCTACTTTCAGACTATATACCGTATTATTTGTTTATTATATTTTCTTAAATATTATAATTAATAGGTAATTTATAGATATTTAAAAGAAGATTATCTAGCTTACCTATAATCTACTATATTATACTAATAATATTAGGAACTAGGTATTAATTAGGTAATACCTTAACATTAATATATTATTATAATATTCATTATTAGATATTTTATAATATTATAGTAATATAATTATAGAGGTTTTAAAAGTTATCTAGTTATATTACGAGTATCTATATCTATACGAATATTATTTATAAGTTAGCTATAATTGATATATTAAGATTATTTACTAATAAGAGTAGGCTGAGTCCTACTATACTTATATAGAGATTATAAGTTAGCTTGTATTAGTAGTAGAGAACTTTTATATTAGTAGTATAAAGTTTTATTTTAGGGGTAGGTAAAGTTTAGTCTATAATAGGGATATTAAGGTTATAGATATTAAGGTTCTAATAAATATTTAAATAGAATACTTATAGTTAGTAGTAATTAAATATCTTGAGATATTTGAATTATATATAGCTATGAGGGTATGAGGATATAAAGGTATAAAGGTATAAGGTTATTATAGAAAGAGTTGTTAGTTATTTATTATTAAAAAGGTTAATATAGGGCAGGTATACTAGCTACTATAGCTATAAGGGGTTTAGCTTTGGATTAACTAGGGGCTAGCTATAGTAATTAGTAGGGGGGGGTAAGAAGGCTAAGATTATACTTTAGGAGGTAATATATCTACTAATAGTTATAGTAGAGAGCGAGCTATCGGCCCTTCCCGTAACTCTTTATTATAAATTAAATAGTTATATTTTATAAAGGATAGTTATTAAGAATAGAAAGCTATTAAGTAAATTATACTTCTACTATTTTCTTAAGTAAAAGTTCTTCCTAGTATAAACCTGGAATAATTATTCTTTATTATAGTAATAGTTTTAAAGTTGAATATATAAAATATTAGCCTTTTAGTATAAGAATACTTAAAATTAGTAAAAATAGTTTTTTCCTTATTTTTTACCAGAAAAAGTAATCTTTCTAGATTAGTTAAGTTAATAGCTTTATTATCTTACTATAATTAGGGATAAAATCTTTATAGTAATTATAAGAACTTAGGAAACTCTAAGCATTTCTTATAGATTTAGGAAGGAGCTAGTTTTTAATTATAATTAATTTTTAAAGCTTAGAGGAGATATTTTTCCCTTCTCTTAGAATAAACTTTATATACTTTATTAATATTACTAAAAACTTATATATCTTTAGATTTAGTAATAACCTAATATTAGTAAGATAATAGACAGCCTTTTATACTTAAGTCTTATAATCCTTTTTTAACCTAACAGTATAGATTGAGATATTATTAATATATATTATAATCCAATTATCTAAGGATCTATAGAGTATTTTATTAATATACTACTAGAATGTTACTAGGGCTCTAAAAAGCTCAAATAAGTAAGCAATTTATTGAAAAAACTATGTTAGGTCTAAAATACTATTTTCTCCTAGTTTCTATCTTTAAGCTATATTTAATAGAAGATTACAATAATATTAAGCTTCGTAATCTAGTAAATACTAGTAACCCTCTAGAAAGCTTCTAATATAAGGAATAAAAAATATTTATCCTTTTTCGTAATTATATTTAAAACTTAGTAGTCTATATAGAACCTAATATTTTTATTAAGCTTTTTAATAAAGAAGATAGGTATCCTAGTAACCAACCTACTAGTTCTAATAAGTCTTTATCTAGTAGATCTTCTAGTATTTTTCAAGTACTAATAATCTTTATTATAATATACTATGAAAAGAACTTCAAAGTTAGGGAAGCTTATTCCTATCTGTTTCTAGTATAAATAAGATTATATAATCTAAGAATCTTTTACTGGTAAGTATTTAGTAAATTTCCTCTAGGTTAAATAAATCTAAGAACTCTTTAAGTATATTTTCTTAGATATATTTCCTTAGATTAATAGGGTTTTAAATATTAAAGCTTTCTTAATATCCTTAAGGCTAATAGATACTACCTAATAGGCTCTTAGTACTAATTTATATATCTTAGTAATCCTCTAATATATAATTAAAAAAAGAGTGCATATTTAAAGAATATATCAATTAAATCTCCTAGATTTTAATAGGTTCTTCCTAGTATTCTAAGTATACTATAATGCTTCTTTTATTATACTTTATCTACTAAGTATTAGTATTATATATAATATAGTTATCTTCTATTCAAAATTATCTTAAGTATAATTTTAGTAATAGTTCTTTATAATATAGCTATAGACTTTTTATTTATATTTCCTTATTTCTAGGAATAGTTTAGTAACTTCTAAAGTATTACTAAGTAATTATCTATTTTATATACAATTCTTTATTTTCTTTCTTATTATATTAATAAGTAGGAAATATAACTTCTTTATAAAAGATATATTAATAATAATATAAATATCATAACTAGTATTTACTAAAGTATTAATAGTATAATTTCTATTTATTCTTATCTAGACAATAGTTAATTACTTACTATTTTTTTATTTCTACTATCTCTTTTATTTCTAAGATTCTACTTTTATAAGCTTCAATATTTAATTTTATATTAGACTTATTCTTTTCCTATATCTATTTCCTTATTAGGGGGAGAACTAGTATTATATTCTAGGTTTTTTAGTTTCTAAGGTTCTACCTTAGTAATTTTTGGTTTTTTCTTTTTCTTTTTTATTATACTAGTATTAGTATAGTTTCTAGATATATAGCTTTTTTATAGTAATTATAATATTTTTATATATCTTTCTATAATAGGGGAGCTTTTTGAATAGAACTAGTAGAACTAAAAGATTTATAATAATAGTATTATTTATATATAGTCCTAGTAATTATCATATCTCTATCCCCATATTTTAATATGAGGGGATAAATAGTTAAAGCTTACTAGATTAATAATACTCCTATATATTTTATTTCTTAAAGAATATTTTATGTTTTTAAGAATTACTAATTATAAATAATAAAGGGTTTGATTATAATAAAAAGCTTTTTTAAATAGAAGACCAGTGAAGTTTCTAGTAAGGATATCTAGACTTTATTAAACTAGTTATAGCTTCTAGTATTTATAAGGATTTTCTTAAATTATAGAAGAAAAGTAATAAGTTTTTTAGTAGTTATTTAATAGAGGGATTATAGTTAGGTAATAGCTTGGAACTAGATATTAAGATCTTAATAAGTATAGTCTAAGTAAATTATAACATATTAGGGATTTTAGTTCTTTCTTAGCTTTCTGACTATAAGGAAAGTTTCTATTATTTATTAGATTCTAAGGTTTCAATAGGAATAAACTAAATATTATTTCTATTTATTTACTTTAAAGAAGTTTTTATTAATTTTTAATTTTCCCCTTATTTAGTAGGTTTAAATATTATACTTTTCTCTTTTGCTTAAAAACCTA
>RYZW01001664.1:1990-18398 GCA_004367215.1 Colletotrichum trifolii | reverse complement strand
TCTAGTAGAGAAATCTAGATTATATTAAACTAGTTATAGTTTCTAGTATTAGCGAGGAATTCTTTAAATTATAGGAGAAAAGTAATAAGTTTCTTAGTATTTTTCTAGTAGAAAGACTATAATTAAGTAATAGTTTAAGACTAGATATTAAAATCTAGGTAAATATAGTCTAAATAAACTATAAAATTTTAGAGATTTAAGTTTCCCCCTAATCTTTTAGTTATAAAGAAAGTTTCTNTTTAGAGATTTAAGTTTCCCCCTAATCTTTTAGTTATAAAGAAAGTTTCTATTATTTACTAAATTCTAGGGTTTAAATAGAAGTAAATTAAGTATTATTTTTATCTATCTATTTTAAAGAAATCTTAGTTAATTCTTAACTTTCTTTTTATCTAATAAGATTAAGTATTATATTTGTTTCTTTTACTTAAGAATTTATTAGGGAGAGGAAAAGGTTCTTTTTAAGGGATAGGGGTTATATAGGTAGATCTTAGGGGGGTAATAGTAGTATTAGGGGAAAGTTCTAATTCTTTCTTTATTAACCTAATAATTAATACCATAATTTTCTTATAGAATAGAATGATAGTTATATTTAGGTATTATTATAGTAATTCTTCTATAATAATACTAGTTATAGGGTTTTTTTAGGGAATATTAGTTTTTTCTTTTTTATAAAAATAATTAGTTTTAATACTTAGTTATAAATCTTTATTAAGAGTTATATTTTACTAATAATATCTCGGGGATTATAGCTAGTAGGGAATAGTATTTTACTTTAGTTTTTCTATTTAATAGGGAACTATATTTAACCTAATATTTCTTATACTTAAGAGTAATACTTTACTAATTAGTATTTCTTCTTAACTAGTAAAGAGTTATACTTAACTTAGTATTATTTATATAAGAGATAAATCTAAGTTTTATATATATAAAAAACTAGGTTTAAACTATAATTTAGCTATAAGGAGTATTAATACTATTTATTTAGAACTAAAGAGTAAAAAAGAAGTTCTTATAAAAAGTATAAAAAGTCTACTTAAAAGTAATACTAGAAGCTTACTAGAGACTTACTAGTACTTAGCTTCTTAGGTATAATTATCAGGACTTAGGTAGAGCTAGAGCTAACTAGTTAGGCGTAGCTTGTAATATATATAAGCTCTAAAGTTATTATTTACTTTATTAATATATAACATATGAGTAGTTTTATTATTCTTAATAATTTCTTAAATAAATATTTCTAGTTTAGTAATAGATATTTATTTATAATATTAGGTATTTATCTAGGTATCTATTATAATACTTTCTTAGTTTATAGAGTTTTATCTTAATAAAAAGTCTATATATCTTTCTAATTAGTAAACACTAGTAAATAATTAGTATAATTCCTACAGGTAATTATTTAAGTTTATAAGAAAGAATATTAACTAGTAATATTTCTCTAATTTTAATACTAAATTATTAAATCTTTCTGAAATAAGTATAGTTATTTTAGCTAGGATTAGTCTTAGTAATATTACTACTTATTTACCAATAAGATTTATTTATAAGTATAAATCTATATTTACTACTACTTCTTTCTTTTTAGTACTTTAGAAAATAATTACTAAGCCTTTAGTTATTTTCTTTATAAGGACTAATCTTTTAGTTAGTATAGGGATTATTAGTTCTATTTCTATATTTACTTATTTTCCTAGATTTCTTAATATAAAAGTTAGTATTAATAGTTTAGATTGAAATATAAAGGCTTATAGTACTCTGCTTTTAGCTAGTTACTAGTATCGAGTTCACGCTTACCTTATACTTATAGTATATAGCTCTATCGGTAACACTATACCGTAAGGTATACGTTAACGCCTAAGGCGTATACGCTTCTATATATATTCGGTATACGTATCTATTTATCTTATAGGTATAAGGTATATATAGCTATATACCCTTATACTTTCCTAGTAATACTTATTACTAGCTATAGCTTAGTACTATAGTAGTAGTACTATACTATGAATCTAGAGTTTTATATACCTATATATAAGTATATAATGTAATAATAGTAATAACGAATACTAGAACCCTTTTTATACTTATATAACGAGATTATATATAGTATATATTACCCTCTAGATAAACTAATACTAATTAGTAGTTAACTTATCTATTACTACTATACTATAGATTAGTAAAGTTTTTACGTAAGAAGAAGTAATTATAAACCTCTTACTTAAAGTCTATATAAGGTAAAAGATTATAAGTATTAACTTAGATAATTTATAAGTATCATTTTACCTTTATTCCTAGTAGAATACCTCTGCGTTAATATACTAACTTTACTCTATAAAATACTAAAGAAGTAAACTTCACAAAACTAACGTTTTTTAGTATATACTAGAGAGTATTTAGTAAATATAATACTTTTCGGAATACTACTAGATACCTGTAATACGTGTGATTTATAGTATCCTATACTTCCTATATTTAAGAAACTTACGTAGTATGTCAAAACCCCTATACTTTCTCGAAAATTATCCCCCTTTCAAAAAACCCTATACCCTCTATTGAAATATCTAAATTATACCCTAAATTAAATACTAAAATAAACCCTAGTATATTAATAGTTCAGATAACTATAGATAGCTAATATATAATCCTAAAGTTACTTAAGAAATATATTAATATAGATCTCTTTAGATAACTTATTAAGCTTAATTATAATATCTTTATATAAGTAAATACTAAAGAAGTTACTACTTTTACGTTATTTTATGCTTACTAATATAAATCTATAAAGATATATAGCTATAAACTCTTCAACTACTTTGAAATAAACTTTAATGAGTAGTTTCTATTAATATAAGAACTCGTCAATAATACTATAATCTAGTACTTTTAAGACTACCTTATTAGCTATAAAGTAAGAATCAAAATATTAGGAGAAAGGGTTTACTTTATATTATATTGATTTACCTAATCTAAGTATTTTCAATACTAAACCCTTAAGGAACTTAATAAAACTAAAAAATATCTCATAAACCTTAAGTTAAACCTCAAAAACTACTTTAAATAGGTAGAAAACCTCTTTAATATACCTAACCTCGTAATACTTTTATATATTATTAAACCTAAAGCTAGAACTTTAATCCTTATAATTAAAACTTAGTTAATATCTAAAAACCTTCTATAAAATACCTAGCTCCCTCTACTACTTATATATAATATATAACTTCTACTATTACTAGTAAAACTATTAATCCCTAAACTATATCGTATAAAGTTTTCCTACTAGTAAGAAATATACTAAAATAATAATAATAAATAATATCCTTAGTAACTCGAATATCCTTTATATACTTCCCCTACACCTCTATCTAAAAACTTATCTACTAAATATACTATAGATTTTACAAAATTATATAATAAAAATATAAAATATAGTAGAGGTTTTTATAATATTCTTAAAACTAAAATCTATATCTTTTATAACTATTATTTTAAACCTAATATTTTATATTATATATAAACTAGAATCTTCTCTATTATACTAAAGGATTAAGCTTTTGATTTTTATTTGAATAACCTTATATACCTTAGCTAGAAGTTTGATTCTAATTAGATAACTATATATATTTAGGAATACTCCCGCTTAATATAGTAGTTTAACGTCTAGCTAGCTCTTACTATTATAGTAAGAGTAGTAGGTTCGAATCCTGCGGCGGGTAAGCGTAACTAGTAGGTATATATAAATATACTTTCTAGTTATATAAACTATATAGTAACTACTACTAGCTATTAGTACTTACTACTACTAGCTATTAATAGCTAGTAACTATTAATAGTAGCTAGTAATAGGTACTACTAGCTAGCTAGTATCTAGTATTATATAACTATAATCTTGTTAAGAGTAATTATAATAAATAAGCTTATACTTTCCCTTTATAATAAATATACCTTCTTATTTATTAGCTATTATATCAACTAACTATATTTTATTACTTAAGGTTTCTTCTATTTAAATAGTTCCTTAGAACTAGTAGTATCTAGTAGGTATATAAAGTAAGAGCTAATTACTAGGTATAGTTTCTTTTATAGCGTTCCCGAGAGGTATGTAAACTAAATAGTTAAAGACTTTTAATACAACTATTATATTTAGGAATACTTCACAAATAATAAAATCTACTAGATTTACTTCTCTAACTAGTAAAATACTACTCTAAGGAGTAAAATAACTAAAAAGTCTAACTAGAATAAAAAAGAAATATTTAAAATACTTATTACGAAACTTACTAACTTCTAGAAAATATTTAAAGCTAACTAGTATACTAATAAAACCTTCTATAACTAACTTATAAATATATACTATAATATACTAGAATATTAATAAGTACTTTTTAGTTTTATACTAACTTCCTAGAATTTCTATAACTAGTTATACTTAGCTATAAATAATACTATAATACTCTAAAAATTATAATACTTTTAAAATAATAGAAATAATAATAATATACTTAAAGAAAAGTTTTGAATTATCTATATATATAACACGCTTCGAAGTAATACTTAAAACTATAGCTATACCCCCAGCTACTCCCTACTACTTTAAAATAGATATTACTTTCCCTTAATATTTATATATACTTATACTACTAAGAAATACTATATATATAGTAGAATAGATTACTAGTTAATAAAGTATACCTTTAAGGAGTAATATACTTTATATAATAAGTATAAGTTAACTACTAATCTAAAAATACTTTCTCTAGTAATATACTATACTTTTCTCACTAAATATAAAAGTATTGATATAAATCCATATATAGGGTGAAGAGCTTAGATACCATTCCAGATATAGAGCAAAAGTAACCAAATTAATAATAATTTCTAAGTTCTCCTAAGAGATAATAAGTATAAAAAACTTATTATTTAGTATTAGATATAATACGATCTCGAAAACTATACCCCTATTACCTTTATAATATCTAATACCCCTAAATAGCTTTTTATATTATATTTCAACGAGTATTCTATTACTATAAATAAAAGTAAAATTACTTAAATCTTCTAAGATTAAGTAGTACTATATACCTTTACTAAAATAAATACTATTCCCCCTAAAATTACTAAGAATATAGATATAACCCCTATATATACTGTTATACTTAAAAGCTATTACTTAACTATTATTTTTCAAAGGATCCTACTTAACTTAAATACTACTAGTTTCTTAATTACTAAGTATTCCTACTTTATAACTTTTAAATAAATAGTTAACTTTTCTATAATCTTTATACCTCTATAAAGCGAACTAATTATAATCTACTTTAGTAGTACTATCCTAATCATAATACTTAGAATAGTTAATATTCTTATACTACTTAGTATTATTATAATTTATATAGTACTATATAATACCCTTTTATCAATCTATTTTATAGATATAAATTACTTTAGTATAATATTTAATCATATATATAACTAGCTATACTAAAATAAAAAAGTTATATTTATTATTTGAAAATAGGGGTATCTATATATACTCCTTAATAAAGAGAAAATGCTTATTTCTATATATTTTATAAAGTTAGAAATATAGAGACTTTACTATTAATTCAGATACCTAGCTATAATATATCTCTATAATATCTTTACTAAAACAAAATATCCTATTAAATACTATATTTTTAAAGCTCTCGAGTAGTACTACTACTAATACTAGATATATAATACTACTTTTTCTTACTTTTATTTTACTATATAAGAGAATATTAAGTTTAACTTCGAAATTATTATTAATATTATCTATATTAATAGCTATCCTATACTTTATATTATTAATACTACTATAGTATTTGATACTATTTACTTTTCACTAAATATATTAGTAAAAGTAATATAAGAAACTTTTAAGTTATACTAGATTAACTTATACTAAGTCTTTCTAGATGTTATGACTACTAATATAAGAGTAATATTTCAATCTAAAGAGTTTAGATTAGAAGTAAAAACTATAGGATTAATAGTTTAAATAATTTATAAAGATATAACGAACGGACTATATAGTATACCTAGCAACTAGCAAGCTAAGTACTAGAAAAGTTTTTAGTAGAAAAATTATAACTTAGATTTTCAAGTAATAGTCTATATAATCATATAGACTTTACTTATATATCTAAACCTTTCCTAGTTAAAACCTTTAGCTATGCTCTTATAATTCTATTACTTCTACTTAAATTTTTAAATAACTAGTATAAGTAAAGATATTAAATAATAACTAATAGTATAAAGAGTAGCTACCCTATAAGCGTGAACCTAATATAAGCTTTATTAAACTTTAATAATTAGTATTTAACTTAGTAAATATATATAATAAAACTACTATTATTATACTATACTATTACTAAAGATTAAATCAATTTAGTTACTTTTGTTGTATACCCATAATAGTATCTAAACTCTTTACCCTATATATAGATTTAACTATAAATTTTACCCGGTAATAGTATTCGTACTAATACTAGCTTATAACTAATTAAAATAGTAATGAAATTACTTATTATTATAGATAATTATACCCCTGGTTCTAATATTTAACCTTATAGTAATAGAAGACCTCGTAATAATAGTCTATATAGGGAAAACCTTATCGAAACTAGGGTTTAATATATATAGCTAAAAGTAACTACTAAGGTTATAAGGTTAAGAACTTTTATGAATTTCTTGAAAATAGAATAAAATAGAATACTAAGAGCTAGGTATTCTATAATCTATTACTTTTCTATATCTTTTATAATAGAACTAAAATTTCCTCGAAATCTATATAGCTATTTTTAAAAAAAGAACTATAGAATAAGTATAGAGATATCTAATTATAACTATTATAACTAAAGCTATTATTTTATTAAAATAAGTTTTAATAAAATTATCTTAAGTACTATAATTAATAAGTGGTTTATAGATATTTAAAAGAAGATTATCTAGTTAATTTATAATCTACTATATTAAGTTAATAATATTAGGGATTAGGTATTGATTAAGTAATATTTTAATATTAATATATTACTATAATACTAGTTATTAGATACTTTAGAGTATTATAATAATATAATTATAGAGGTTTTAAAAGTTATCTAGTTAAACTAGGAGTATTTATATTTATATAAGTATTATTTATAAGTTAACTATTAGCTATAATTAATTAATATATTTGTAGTTGTATTGAAGGTCTCTGATCTATTAAAGTCATATGCCTCTCCGGGACCCTCTAAAGGTAGTTGTACCTAGTTATTAGCTCTTACTTTATTTACCCTATAGATAATACTAGTACTAAGGAATTGTTTAAACGGAGAAAGCTTTAAGTAATAAATATAGTTAATTAATATGATAGCTGATAAATAGAAGGTATGTATATACCTATATTTATTATAATTACTCTTTAAGGATTATAGTTATGTGATACTAATACTAGCTAGCTAGTAGTAACTATTATTAGCTATTAATAGTTACTAGCTATTAATAACTAATAGTGGGTGCCGATAGCTAGTAGTAGTTACTATAATTAGTTTACGTAATCGGAAGGTACGTAGCTACTAGTCGTGTTTGCCCGCTATAGGATTCGAACCTACTACTTTTACCGTAATAGTAAGAGCTAGCTAGACGTTAAACTACTACGTCAAGCGGGTATTAATTAATATATTAAGATTATTTATTAATAAAAATAAACCAAGTTTTACTATACTTATATAAAGATTATAAGTTAGCTTATATTAGTAGTAGAGAATTTCCGTATTAGTAGTATAAAGTTTTATTTTAGGAGTAAGTAAAGCTTAGTCTAGGGGATATTATAGTCGCAGATATTGAAGTTATAATAAATGTTCGAATAGAATACCTATAGTTAGTAGTAATGAAATATCTCGAGATATTCGAATTATATATTAATAGCTATAAGGGTATAAAAGTATAAGGGTATAAGGTTATTATAGAAGGAGTTATTAGTTATTTATTATTAAAAAGGTTAATACGGGGTAGGTTTACTAGCTATAACTACAAGGGGTTCAGCTCTAAATTAACTAGGAGCTAGCTATAATAGTTAGTAGGGGGGATAAGAGGGCTGAAGTCGTATTTTAGGGGGTAATATATCTACTAATAGTTGTAGTAGAGAGCGAGCTATCGGCCCNTAGGGGCTAGCTATAGTAGTTAGTAGGGGGGGTAGGAGGGCTAAAGTTATATTTTAGGGGGTAATATATCTACTAATAGTTGTAGTAGAGAGCGAGCTATCGGCCCCTCCTAAAGATTAAATGAATAAAATAATAATAATAATACAATAGTTATTTTAGGGGAAAATAACCCTACAAAAATACCTCTTATATACTACTTGAGATAATTTAAAGCCTATTATTAATATAAACCTTTACTAATAATATATTAAGAATATTAAGAAGAAGTAATTATTAAAAGATATTATATAAGATATATTTTATAGGAAAGAATATCTACCTCTTAATATAAAAAGAAGAAGTAAAATAACTTTTACTATACTTCTAAAAACTAAATAATTACTAGGTTTTTAGTAACTAATACTTAAATTTAATAAGTAATCCCGAGTATTATTATAGCTACTATTCCTACCTGAACTAGATATAATAAGTATTATAAATAAAATACTTGAAACTATATAGTCCTAGATAGTAATATACTATAAATAGATATGAAAATAATAAGAAACCTATAAAGAGTGAATTATAGTTTTTATCTAATAGCTAGCTAAGTAGTTAGTAATACCTAGACTATTTAAAAATTAGGAGAAACTACCTTTTTATAACTATAGAATAAAAAAAGAGTTTATAATTAAATCAATAAATAACTAGATTACTACTATTAAAAATAACTACTACATCTAACAAAGTAATATAGTTAACTAATAGATCTCACAAATACTTATAAAACTAGTATCCTAACTCTAGATAAGATAGAGAAACTACAAAACTAGTTTAGAGAATAAACCTATCTAAGCTAACTTTATCGCGTTTATTTACTAATAATATATTAACCTAGAAATATAGGAAAAATTATATAAGTAGAAGCTCGAGGAAATATAATAAAGAGAATACTAGTTATTTATATAATACTATACTAAGTAGTTAGTACTATACTAGAACTTAGATATACCTAGATTTAATTAGAATAAAATAGAAACTTTTATCTACTTCTACTACTTATATTTTAGCTTAAAAAGGGAAATGAAAAGACTTAATATCCCTATCCTAAAAACTAGAAATATTGCGATAAGAACTAAAAGACTATAAAAACTCTACTAATATTATATTAGTAAACTAATATACAATAAAAAGTATAAATAAACTCATATAAACTTCTAACTATTCTAGCTACTACTACCTTTGAAAGTAATAAACTAAATAAGTCTATTAACCCTATTAATACTAAATAAATAATAATAAGATACTAGTAAGTTAAGTAAGAATATACCTATTTTAAATTAGAAAAATATATATATATTAGCTATACTATAGATTATAAAAGTATATTTTTTATATAATAAGATAGTGTATAGAGCTATAAATTATAAGTTCAAAATAAGTATAAACTTAATATTAATAACTAGCTAAGAATAAAGTACTATAAGCTTTTATACTTTAGTCTAAACTATTAATACTAGTTCTTATATAAAAGAAATCTAGGGAAATAAATAAGTATAGAAATAGAACTAATAATCCCTATACTAGCTAAAGAATTAGTCTTTATAAAGAAAATAATTAAAAGCTTAGTAATTATTCTCTAGAGTACTAAAAAGAGAGAAATAATAATAAATATAGATTTATATTTATAAGTAAACCTTATTAGTAAATAACTAGTAATATCATTAAGATTAGTCCTAACTAAAATATTTATACCTACTTTAGAGGGATTTAATAGTTTAATATTAAAGCTAGGGAAGTATTACTAACTAATATTCTTTCTTATAAACTTAAATAGTTATTTATAGAAATTATACTAACTATTTATTAATACTTACTAGCTAGAAAAATATATAGATTTCTTATTAGGATAGGATTCTATAAACTAGGAAAGTATTATTATAAATATTTATAAATTAAGAAAGTATTATAATAGATACCTAGATAAATACTTAGTATTATAAATAGATATCTATTACTAAACTAGAAATATTTACTTAAGAGATTATTAAGAATAATAAGACTACTTTTATATTATATATTAGTAAAATAAGTAATAACTTTAAAGCTTATATAGAGATTTTTAGGGAAATAGATAAAGTTATTATAACTATAGATATCCCTAGGGAATTTATAAATAAGTAAACAATATTTAATAAAGTTATAGTAAAGTTAGTCTTAGTTTTTAAAAAATACTAAATATACTATTAAACTAAAGCTAAATAAAGAATTACTTTATAGGTTAATATATTTACTAAATAAAAAATTACTAGAAAAGTGAAAAATATATATTATAAAAAACCTAGTAAGTAGAAATATATAACTATTTATAAGTAAAGTAAATATACTCATCTTTTTTATTCTAAAACAATAGCTCCCTATACTTATATATTAATTATAGAAATCTTGATAAAGTTACGATTAAGAACTAATATTTACTACAACTTATTAGTAAACTCCTAGATAAACTTTAAAGAATAATATTAATTTCAAAAATTAACTTTAAAAATACTTACTACTATATTAGGATTAAGCTAGAGAATTACTAGAAACTAGTATTCAGGATATAGTATAACTACTATAAATATATAATAATACTATTTAGTCTTATTAATATACTAATAACTTTTTAGGTATATATTAACTATATACTTACTAGTTTAATTAATATATATTTTATAGTATATATAAGTAATATTGTAATATATATAATAAATACTAGAAAGAATTATACTAAAGTATTATTATAAATACTTATTAGATCATATAAAGTATATCTTTTTACTAAACTTTCTAAATACGAGTTTTATATAGAAAAGATAAGCTTTTTAGGGTATATAAATACTTAAAAAAGTATTAAAATAAACCTAGTAAAAATCTAAGCTATTACTAAGTAGAAGCTACTAGAAATGATTAGGGAATTTTGAGTATTCTTAGGCTTTTATATTTTTTATTACAAATATATTACTAATTACTCAGGAATAATAATACCACTTATATTACTTTTTAAAACGAAAATAGTGAAGAAAATCTTTTTATAGTTAAACAATACAAAATCTATATTCTTAGTATTTTGAAATACCTTTTACTTAGTAACTATTTTCTAGTACTAAAACCCTATTAGCAAAACTAAAGTAGAAATAGATATAATATAATATATAACTTTAAGTATCCTATTATAAAAATAGAAAACTAGTAATAACTAGTCATCTACTACTTAAAGAAACCTTATACAATAAAATAGAAATAGGAAATAGGTTAATAAAAACGATTAGTAATTATTAAAAGCTTTAATTACTAAGAATACTATTTGATAGGACTTTTAAAGAAGTTTATAGTCCTAATAGACTATTAAGCCTTAATAAGTATTATAATAATACTAATATAGGATCTTTAGGGAAAACTTACCTACTAGATCTATAAACGTTTAGTATTTAATTTTAACTTAGAATACTAACCTAGAATTACTAATTTAGTAGATATATTATCTAGATAGCTAGACTATATAAAAAAGGAAATAGAATACTATAATATACTACTAATTCTTATAGATAAGTTATAACTTACTAAAGTACTATTAGTAAATACTTACTAAAGAGTTACTAAAACTAAAAAGGATTTAGAATTAGTAAAAAATTCTACTTAAATAATATAAATATAAGAAAAATACTTTAGTATAAAAACTAGACCTAGAAATAGAAACTACTTAACTTCTATAAAATACTACCCTGATAGGAATACTAGAAAAATAGTAATAGTTATAGCTATAGTTACTTATAGTAAAAATATATATAGGAAGATAGAGAATACCTAGTAAATACTAGGAAGTAAAGAGAACTCGTAAAAAGCTAGGATTATTATTCTAGTATAATATATCTTATATTTAGTCATAAAAAGTCTTCTAAAAGATAAAATAGTATATTCTATAGGGGATTCTAAAGATATCAAGTAAATTATTAGAAAGTTATAGACTTATAATAAAACTTATTAGATATATATAGAACAAACCTAGAAAATAACTAGTAAATAGAATAAATACTTAATAAGTATAGAAAAGATACTCTTCTTCTAAGGAAAACTAGTTATATTTAATATAGAATCCCTAACATATAAAATTATTTACTTATACTATTTAGTTACTTTTACTCTATACCTAGAATAGTATCTAAGCTCTTTATCCTATATATAGATGTATCTATAAATTTTACCTAGTAATAGTATTTATACTAATACTAGCTCATAACTAGTTAAAATAGTAATGAAATTACTTCTTATTATAGATAATTATACCCCTAATTCTAATATTTAACCCTATAGTAGTAGAAGACCTCGTAGTAATAGTTAGGGAGAACTTTATCGAGATTAGCCAGGGTTTAATATAATAGCTAAAAATAACTACTTAGGTTATAGAGTTAAGAACCTTTTTAAATTTCTTAAAGATAGAATAAAATAGAATACCTATTTTAAGATATAAAAACTAGGTATTTTATAATCTATTACTTTTCTATAACTTTTACAATAAAACTAGAATCTCCTCGAAATCTATATAGCTATTTATAAAAGGATAACTATAAGATAGGTATAGAGATATCTAGTTATAACTATTATAATTAAGGCTATTAGTATATTAGACTAGATTTTAATAAAATTATTCTGAATACTATAATTAATAAATAACTTAAAGATATTTAAAATACAATTATTTAGTTATCCTATAAACTACTATACTAAACTACTAATATTAGAGACTAGGTATTAATTAAATAATACCTTAATATTAATACTTTACTATAATACTAATTACTAGATACCTTAGAGTATTATAATACTCTAATTATAAGGGTTTTAAAAACTATCTAGTTATACTAGAAGTATCTATATCTATATAAATAATATTTATATATTAGCTATACTTAATTAACGTTAAAATTATTTACTAATAAAAATAAGCTAAGTCCCGCTACGCTTATATAGAAATTATAAATTAGCTTATATTAGTAGTAGAGAACTTTTATATTAGTAGTATAAAGTCTTTTTTTAGGGTTAAGTAAAGCTTAGTCTATAATAGGGATATTAAAGTCGCGGATATTGAGGTTATAATAAATATTCAGATAGAGTACCTATAGTTAGTAGTAATTAAATATCTCGAGATATTTAAATTATATATAGCTATAAAGGCGTAAGGATATAAAGGCGTGAAGGCGTAAGGTTATCGCGGAAGGAATTATCAGTTATTTATTATCTATAAAAAGATTAATACAGGGCAGGTATACTAGTTATAACTATAAAATGTTTAGCCTTAGATTAACGAGAAGCTAACTATAGTAGGTCGTTAGCGGGGGGAGGTAAGAAAGCTAGGGTTATACTTTAGGGGGTAATATATCTACTAATAGTCGTAGTAAAAAGCAAGCTTTCAGCCCCTCCCTTACTTATACTATAATAAAAGTAAAATCAGTCATATAAATACTAATAAAACCTATAACTTTATAAAACAAAACTTCTATTGAAGTAATATAACTATAAATATATAGGACTATATAATATTATATTAAATCTACTAGAAAATTAAAATACTAAAATATAAACTATATAACTAGTTATAATCTCTACTTATCCTAGTAAGACCTTTTCAAGAAATTAGTATAAACTTTATTATAAGATTACTAGAAAGTATAAATAAAGATAGTAGTATATATAATACTATCTTAGTAATTATTAATAGGTTTACGAAATTTATAATATTTAATCTAATAATAAAGTAGATAATAGCTATAAACTTAGTAATAATACTTTATAAAAAAGTAGACTATTAGTTTAGTATTCTAGAAAGTATTATTAGTAATAGAGATAAACTCTTTACTAGTTAAGTCTTGGATGAATATATAGTAGAAGAACTAATTAAATAATAACTATTAATAGTATACTACTTATAAATAGATAATTAAATAAAATAAATATACTAGATATTAAAATAATACCTGAAAATATTCACTAGTAGTTCGCCTACTATCTAGGTAGTATAGTTTAGGGAAACTATATTTATATATAATAATAATAAATATAGTATTATTAAATACTTACTAATAAACAAACTACATAGGTTCTACTTAAGAATAATTAAATATATAGTTAAGAAAAACCTAATAATATAAAATATTATAGAGTAAGTTACCTATATTAGCTAAATATATCACTAGATAGTAAAATATTAATAAATAGTAATTAAATATTAAGTAAAAATACATAACTTGAGATATTAATTTTAATTTATAACTAGGAAGTAATCATTAAACTTTTAATCAAGAACTGTGAGTTTAAATATAACAAGTTAATACTAAAATATATTAAAATCTCAATTACTAAGAAGATAGGGAAATAGGTATATAAAGTATATCTACTAGAATAGTACTACTGGAGATATAAAATATTCCCTATTTCTTTACTTAAACTATAGATAAAATAGTAAAGAAATACTAATAATTAAGTTATTTTTCTTAAATTAAAAAATAACTTTATAAAATAAGAAATAGAGGAAATCGTAGTAAAATAAAGAGTAGGAGATGATAAATATTTCCTTATACAATAAACTAGGTAGTTTATAGAATATAATATATAGGAAATTATAACTAACCTGAAAAGTATATAGGAAACTATTTAGAAATTTAAAGCATAAATAATTAGGTATTATAAGAAATAAAATAATTAAATTATTATTAATACTAATAACTTAATAACTATATCTAAAAGAAAAGGAAGAAATAATCTTATTAACTATTTAAATAACTTAAATATTACTCTAAAGGATATATCCCTAAATCAGATATTAGTATACTTTAATAATAACTTAGTAAATATATATAAAATAAAATAATAATTATACTTAAAACTTAGGCGTATTTCTTGTAAAAGTATCCCTAGCCCTTTTTTACAAAAATAGTAGGAATAATAAGTACTATAAGTATAACAAATATTATAAGTATAATAGGGATAAGTATTAGTATTATAATAAATACTAGAGATAGAGTAACTTTCTAGGAAGTTCTTTTAGTAATAAAAGCTTTCTTTAGAAAAACAGGTCTCTTAATTAGTATAACTTTTTAAGATATAGTAGATTCTTAAGTAGCAAGCTAGTAACTACTAAATATAGAAATAATAGGAATAGATATAAATTTACTATAAACTTTATATTTTTTAGTAAAAAGCTCTTCTTCTTCCTTATCTTTATTATCTAACTTATCTTCCTTAATATTATTAGACAGATGATACTAAAAGCTTACTAAATACATTTTAAAAAATAAAATATACTTAATAAATATAGATAAATTAGTATTACTAGTAATAAAATAAGAAGCTTGCGAAAAGGTTTCTATAACCTTAGACTCTTCATTCTTATTATTATTATTATTATTATTACCCTTACTATTATTTTTAGAAAAGTATAGTAAACATGAAATATAAATCTAGTAAAGTATAATAATATTAAAACTATAAAGAATAAAAAAACTACTACTAATAATAATAAAGTAAGAAAGTATATTATACTCTAAATATTTAATAATATAATAGCAAAAGTTATTACTAAAAGGAAGAAGTATCGTAATAGGATAAATCTTAATACCTTTAAAAACTAAAATATAATAACAATTATCGAGAAACTAAAATAATACCTCCTCTAAAATATAAGTAAAATTATTATTCTAAAAATAAGTAAATTATATAGTAGATAAATAGCAAAATATATTAACTTTATCTTCTAAAATATCAATCTATTTAATTAAAGAATAACAATAATATAATAACTCTTTAGTAACTTATAATACAAACATATATAAAATATAAGTATTCATAAATGAAAAATATCTCTTGTAAACAAAATTAGTCTATAACTAACTTTTTCTTTAATACCCTTTTTAGGGAATTATAAATAATCTTACTTACTTTATACTACTTTACTAATAATTTAATAAATATATAAAATAACTTATTCTTATATTCCAAAATTATTTCTTTCTACTTAAATATATAGTAATAGATTATAGTTTAATTCTAGGTTACCTAAGTAATAATATATAACTCAAATAGAATTTTAAATTTTAAATATTAATAACTAATAATAAATATATAAGAGGGGCTAATAGCTCGCTCTCTACTACGACTATTAGTAGATATATTACCCCCTGAAGTATAACTTCAGCCCTCCTACCCCCCCCCCCCCCCCCCCCCCC
>RYZW01001663.1:0-18400 GCA_004367215.1 Colletotrichum trifolii | reverse complement strand
TTCCCCTAGTAATACGTATTACTAGCTATAGCTAAGTACTATAGTAGTAGTAAGTAACTACTATACTATAGATCTAGAGTTTTATATACTTATATATAAGTATATAATATAATAATAATAATAATAATAAATACTAGAACTTTATTATATATATATATATAATAAGATTATATATAGTATATATTACTTTCTAGATAAACTGATACTAATAAGTAGTTAACTTATCCGTTACTATTATACTATAGATTAGTAAAGCTTTTATATAAAAAGAAGTAATTATAAACTTTTACCTAAAATCTATATGAAACAAAAGATCATAAGTATTGATTTAGATATTTTATAGATATTACTTTTATTTTTATCCCTAGTAAAATACCTCTAAATTAATATACTAATTTACTCTATAAAGTACTAAAGAAATAAACTTAAATAATACTTTTTAGTATATATTAGAGAATATTTACTAAACATAATACTTTTCAGAATATTACTAGATACTTATAATATACAAGATTTATAGTATCCTATACTTCTTATACCTAAGAGATTTATATAATATTTCGAAACTCTTATATTTTCTTGAAAGGTTTTTTTCGAAAAACTTTATATTTCCCCTATTAATATATCTAAACTATACCTTAAACTAGATACTAGAGTAAACTTTAGTATAGTAATAGTTTAAGTAACCCTATATAGTAAATATATAATCCTAGAAAAACTTAAATTATATATTGATATAGATCTCCTTAGAAAACCTTTTAAGCTTAATTATAATAACTTTATATAAGTAAATACTAAAGATATTATTATTCTTATAGTATTTTATTTTTACTAATATAATTTTATAAAAATGTATAGTTATAAACTCTTTAACTACTTTAAAATAGATTTTGATAAGTAGCTTTTATTAATATAAAAACCTATTAATAACTATATAATCTTGTATCTTCAAAACTACTTTATTAACTATAAAGCTTAAATTAGTATAAGTAGAGATAAGATCTACAATATATTATATAAACTTATTGAATATAAGTATTTTAACTACCAGACTTTTAAGGAATTTAATAAAATAAAGAAATATATCTTAAACCTTAAAACTAACTTTAAAAACTATTCTAAATAGATTAATAACTTCTTTAATACTAAAAACTTCAAAATACTTCTCTATACTACTAAACGTAAAGTTAAAATAGTAATACCTACAACTAAAACTTAATTAATATCTAAAACCTTACGCGAAATACCTAGCTAATACTATTATATATATATAATATATAATTTCTATTACTACTAATAGGACTACTAATACCTAAACTATATAGTATAAAACTTTTTTACTAGTAAGAAATATACTAAGATAATAGTAATATATAGTATTCTTTTCCTAAATATCCCCTATATACTTCCCCTATTTTCCTATTTGAAAACTTATCTATTAAGTGTATTATACACCTTATAAAATTATACAATAAAAGTATAAAGTATAGTAGAGGTCTCTATAATATTCTTAAGACTAAAGTTTATATTTTGTATAATTATTATTTTAAATTTAGTATACTACATTATATGTAAGTAGGAGTCGTCTCTATTATACTAAAAATCAAGTTTTTAATTTTTATTTTAATAATTTTATATACCCTAGTTAGAACCTTAACTTTAATTATATAGTTAGGTATATTGAGGAGTATTTTAAAAATAATAAGATTTATTAGATTTGATTCTCTAACTAGTAAAATACTATTTTTAGGATTATAATAACTAAGAACCCTAACTAGAGTAAAAGAAAAGTATTTAAAATACTTATTATAAAGTTTACTAACTTTTAGAAGATATTTAAAACTAATTAGTATACTAATAAAGCTTTCTATAACTAACTCATCAATATATACTATAGTATATTAGAATACTAATTAGTATTGTTTAACTCTATATTAATTTCTTAGAATCTAGTATTAGTATAAATGTTATTATAAGGTAACATCTATAGTTAAATCTATATATAGAGTAAAGAGCTTAAATACTATTCTAAGTATAAAGTACAAATAATATAATAGAATTATCTTTACTAGATAAACTAATACTAATTAGTAATTAACTTATCTATTACTACTATACTATATATCAGCAAGGTTTCTTATACTAGAAGAAGTAGTTATAAACCTTTTACCTAAAATCTATATTTAGTTACTTTTACTCTATACTTAGATAGTATCTAAGCTCTTTACCTTATATATAGATTTAACTATAAATTTGACTTAATAATAGTATTCATGCTAATACTAGCTTATTAATAGTTAGAATAGTAATGAAATTACTTATTATCGTAGATAATTATACCCCTAGTTCTAACATTTAACTTTATAGTAATAAAAAACCGCGTAATAATAGTCTATATAGGGAAAACCTTATTAAAACTAATTAAGGCTTAATATATATAGCTAAAAGTAACTGTTAAAATTATAGGGTTAAGAATCTTTTTAAACCTGTTAAGAATAGAATAAATTAAAACATTTATTTTAAGATATAAAAGCTAGGTATTTTGTAATTTACTGTTTTTCTATAATTTTTACGATAGAACTAAAATCTCCTCGAAATCTATATAACTTTTCATAAGAAGATAACTATAAGATAGGTATAGACATATCTAGCTATAACTATTATAATTAAAACTATTAGTATATTAAACTAGGTTTTAATCACATTATTCCAAATACTTTAACTAAGAAATAACTTATAAATATTTAAAAGATAATTATCTAGTTATCTTATAAGTTACTATACTAAGTTAATAATATTAGTAACTAGGTATTAATTAAATAATACTTTATTATTAATATTATACTATAATATTAGTTGCTAGATACTTTAGAATATTATAATACTTTAATTATAGGGTTTTTAAAAGCTATCTTGTTATACTAGAAATATCTATATCTATATAAGTATTATTTATATATTAGCTATATTCGATTAATATATAAAAGTTATTTACTAATAAGAATAAGTTGAGTTTTACTATATTTATATAGAGATTATAAGTTAGCTTATATTAGTAATAGAAAGCTTTTATATTAGTAGTATAAAGTCTTATCTTAGGGGTAGGTAAAACTTAGTTTAAGGGATATTAAAGTCGCGGATTAAAGAAAATTATCTAGTTAATTTATAATTTACTATACTAAGCTAATAATATTAGGGACTAGGTATTAATTAGGTAATATTTTAATATTAATATACTATTATAATACTAGTTACTAGATACTTTAGAGTATTATAGTAATATAATTATAAAGGTTTTAAAAGCTATCTAGTTATACTAGGAGTATTTATATCTATATAAATATTATTTATAAATTAGTTATTAGCTATAATTAATATATTAAGATTATTTACTAATAAGAGTAAGCTAAGTTTTACTATACTAATATAGAAATTATAAGTTAGCTTATATTAGTAGTATAAAGTTTTATCTTAGGGGTAGGCAAAGTTTAATAGGGATATTAGAATTATAGATATCGGGGTTATAATAAATATTTGAATAGAATACTTATAGTTAGTAGTAATTAAATATCTTGAGATATTTGAATTATATATAGCTATAAGAATATAAAAGTATAAGGGCGTGAGGGTATAAGGGTATAAGGGTATAAGGGTGTAAAGGTATAAAGGTGTAAGGGCGTGAGGTTATTGCGGAAAGAGTTATTAGTTATTTATTATTAAAAAGGTTAACGCGGGGCGGGTATACTAGCTACTATAGCTATAAGGGGTTTAGTTTTAGATTAACTAGGGGCTAGCTATAGTAGTTAGTAGGGGGGGTAGGAGGGCTAAAGTTATACTTTAGGGGGCAATATATCTACTAATAGTTATAGTAGAGAGTAAGCTATTAGCCTTTCCTATAAGAATTAAGTATTCCGTAATTTATTACTCTTTTATAACTATACTTTTATAAAAATACTAAAACCTCCTCGAAATCTATATAATTACTTATAAAAAGATAATTATAAGATAAGTATAGAAATATATAGCTATAACTATTTTAATTAAGGTTATTAGTATATTAGACTAGGCTTTAATAAAGTTATTTTAAATATTATAATTAATAAGTACTTTATAGATATTCAGAAGAAAATTATCTAGTTATCCTATAAACTACTATACTAAATTAATTATATTAGAGATTAAGTATTAATTAGATAATATTTTAATATTAATACCCTACTATAATACTAGTTATTAGATACTTTAGAGTATTATAATATTATAATTATAGGGGCTTTAAAAGTTATCTCATTATATTAGAAGTATCCACGTCTATATAAGTATTATTTATATATTAACTATACTTAATTAATATTAAAATCATTTGTTAATAAGAGTAGGCCGAGTTTTACTATATTTATATAGAGATTATAAGTTAGTTTGTATTAGTAGTAGAGAACTTTTGTATTAGTAGTATAAAATCTCGTCTTAGGGGTAAATAAAGTTTAGTCTAGGGGATATTAAAGTTACGGATATTGAGGTTATAATAAATATTTAAATAGAGTACTTATAATTAGTAGTAATTAAATGTCTTGAGATATTCGAATTATATATAGCTATGAGGGTGTGAAGGTATAAAAGTNGGTGTAAAAGTATAAAAGTATAAGGGTATAAGGTTATTGTAGAAGGAGTTATTAGTTATTTATTATTTACGAAAAGGTTAATACGGGGCAGGTATACTAACTACTATAGCTGCGAGGGGTTTAGCCTTAGATTAACTAGGGGCTAGTTATAGTAGTTAATAGGGGGGGGTAAGAGGGTTAAAGTTATATTTTAGGGGGTAATATATCTACTAATAGTCGTAGTAGAGAGCGAGCTATTAGCCTTCCCCTAACTATATATATAATATACCTCGAGGTAATACTTAATGTTATAGTTATAGCCCTAATTATTCTTTACTATTGTAAAGTAGATATTACCTTCCCTTAACCTCTATATATACCTATAATAATAAGAAATATTATATATATAATAAAATAAGTTATTAGTTAATAAAGTATATTTTTGAGAAATAATATACTTTCTATAATAAGTATAAGTTAACTATTAACCTAAAAGTACTTTCTCTAGTGATATACTAGATTTTTCTCGCTAAATATAAAAGTATTAACAACCTTAATGATAATCTCTAAGTACCCCTAAGAAATAATAAGTATAAGAAACTTATTACTTAGTATTAGATATAGTATAATTTCGAGGAGTATACCTCTATTACCCCTATAATATCTAATACTTTTAAATAATTCTTTATATTATATTTTAATAAGTATCTTACTACTATAAATAGAAGTAAAAGTACTCGAATCCTCTAAAATCAGGTAGTATCATATACTTTTACTAAAGTGAATACTATTCCCCCTGAGATTACTAAGAATATAGATATAACCCCTATATATACCTTTATATTTAAGGGTTATTACTTAATAACTATTTTTAAGGGATTTTACTTAACTTAAGTACTACTAGTTTCTTAACTATTAGGTATTCCTAGTTTATAGCTTTTAAGTAGATAGTTAACTTTTCCGTAACTCTTATATTTCTATAAAATAAACTAGTTATAAGCTATTTTAGTAGCATTACCCTATTAATAATACTCGAAATAGTTAATATTCCTATACTACTTAATATTATTATATTTATATAGTACTATATAATACCCCTTTCTTATTTTATTTTATAGATATAGATTATTTTAGTATAATATTCAACAATATATATAACTAGCTTTATTAAAGTAAAAAGGTTATACGTATTATTTGAAAATAGGGGTATCTATAGATATTCCTTAATAAGGAGAAAATACTTATTTCTATGTATTTTATAGAATTAGAAATATAGAGATTTTACTATTAATTCGGATATTTAGCTATAACAAATTTCTACAATATCTTTACTAAAACAGTATATCTAGTTAAATATTATATCCTCAAGGCTTTTAAGTAGTAGTATCACTAGTACTAGATATATAGTACTACTTTTTCTTTATTTTATTTTACTATATAAGAAGATATTAAGTTCAACTTTGAAGTTATTATTAATATTATCTATATTAATAGCTACCTTATATTCTATATTATTAATACTATTATAGTATTTAATACTACTCGCTTTTTACTAAATATCTTAGTAAAGATAATATAAGAGGCTTTTAAAATATACTAGATTAATTCTTATTAAAGCCTTCTACATTTTATTACTACTAATATAAGAATAATATTTCAATCTGAAAAGTTTAGATTAGAAATAAAGGCTATAGGATTAATAGTCTGAATAGTACTAATCGAGGTATATAATAATATTAGTAAAATTAAATATTATTATACTTTCCTCTATGAAATATATAAGATTTAGTATAATAGAAATCCTATAATAACTTAAGAAATATCTTTTTAAGTAATATATAAAGTAATTAGTAATATTACTAAACTAAATAGCCTTATACTTATACTACCTATTTTTAGTATATATTTATATTTTATAGATAACTCTATTCTTTCCCTAGATCTTATTACTTATACTTATATTATTTGGAAAATAACAAAAAAGGTCTACTATACCTATACTAAATATGCTATTAATATAGGTTTAGTAATATATAATATCCCTGATATCTTATATATAATAACTCTCCTATTTTAGTTTTTTTATATATATATAGCGAGAGAAATATAGTTAGTAAAACCTATTTTACCTTATTACTATTTATAGTAAGATATATATTCTCAAATTCTTTCAAAACTTTTAAAGATTTCAAATAATAATTATAAACCTATACTTTAAAGATACCTAAATATTCTAACCTAAGCTATTAATGGTAATATTACTAGGTATGAATAGTTATATTATATATATCCTAGATTTTACTATTAGAATTTTTTTAGAAGTTTAATATTACTAAAGAATATATACTCTTATAATAATATCCCGATTTTATCTATTATTATCCCTAAAAAAGCCTTAGAATATTTATTAGATACTATAAAATACTATTATTATATATAGTAGTAACTCTACTATTATTAATAATAATAATCTATTATTTCTTTAAGTTTTTAGTAATATCCTTAATATATAGCTAAGACTTCTTAACTTTCTAAAGTGTAGCCTAGTTATCACTGTAGCTTAAATATTTAACTATAAACCTTATTTTATAGTATACTTTATAGTTAAGGAATAGTTAGATATAGTTCTCTCTTTTACTTTTTATAAAAAGATATTATTATAATACTAGGTCTATTATTCGAGGAATTAATTAAAAAGAAGTTAAAAGTATGATTACTAATAATATTATTAAGTTTATTAAGTTTAACCCTATGCTCTATAAAAGTTATAAATACTTTAAATTATATATTATTAATAAGATTAAAAATAAGGATATAAATAAAGTATATGGAAAGTTTACCTCGTAATCTAAAACTTTACTAATAATAATAAATTCGAAATATTAATATAATTACTAATAATCTAATAGAGTAGCTAATAGTTAATTTTACCTATAACCCTAGTTCTCTTCTAGTATAAAAGTATAATAATATAGTTTTAAGATATTACTTAAACCTATACCTAAATTAAAATAAAACTTATGAAATATATTATAGCTAACTTACTATGTTATTTGTTAGGTTAATACTTTCTAGATTCTATAATAATTATTATAAAGTTATTATATTGTTTTACTAAGGCTAGTACTTACTGGTAAGTGACTTATTCTAAATATTATAAACAGTAGTTATAAATAGAAATATTAACATATAATTTATATTTATTTATCTCATACTATACCAACAATAATTTTAGCTTCATAGGTATATAAACTAATAATATTTTTAGTTTCTCAGATACTACTTTTTCATACTATAAAAATAAGGAGTTCTAAAAAGCTTTATTTAAAGTAAAGCTGAAGACTACTTTTATAAAGACTACTTTTCTTATATTTAATAGAAGTATTTTAAGTTTTAATAGTAATACTTTCTACTTATACTAAAAATACTAAGGGTAAAAGCTAATATTCTTTAATATATATACTATACTTAAAGTACTTAAGAAAATATATATTGAATAATATATGCGTAGAGTATATCTCGCCTCGATATATTAACCTGAAATATTATTTAACTTCTTATGTACTATATAATAGTAATAACTTTTTTCTAATAATACTACTACTTTTAATAAGTATTTTAAGTAGTAAATTAAGTATTGTAACTATAACCTCAATTTTATATTACTTAATTTCATAAAAGTATACTTCTATACTTTTATTAATAGCTCTTTTACTAATAATACTAGTTTCTTATCTTAACTAGGATTTATAATAATCCTAAACTAAGAAATAGTAATTAGTAATAGCTAGTTTAACTTCTATAATAACTTTATATATTACGTTTCTACTAAAAATAAAAAGGTTCCTAGGAATATATTTATTTTAGAGATTTATATTATAATAACTAGTATAGATCTTACTTATATTATTACTATATTACTTAAGAAGGTCTTTAAATACTACAATTTCCCTTATATCCTAACTATTATATATACTAACTTATACTTACTCTATAAATACTTTATAAAGTTTAGTATTACTAAAGAGAAATACCTAATAATTAATATTATAGTATTAAAGTAGTTATATAAATATTATAAGTTCTACGAAATATATAGAGTAATAGAGATAATAATATTACTAATACTTTTACAAAAAATATAATAAACTATACCCTCGAGAGATTTATTAATTTAAACTATATAACTATTTAAATGGAAAAGTAATTAACTTGAGTAGAATAGATAATATAGGTATTTAGATATTATTAGATAAGGGGTAAAAGAATCGCTTTTGATACTATTTTATACTTATTATTAACGCTATTTTAATAGTGCTTTTAGTATATAATTATAGTATTTTTAATACTAGCTTTTATATATAAATAAAAGAAGTATAAAGTATATAGTAAAAAGAAAAGGTTACTAGTATTAGTAATACTATACTGCGAAGTATACGTTAACGCTTAAAGTATATATACCTATATATATATTCCGTATATATATCTATATACCCTATAGGTATAAAGTATATATAGCTATATATCCTTATACTTTACTAGTAATACTTATTACTAGCTATAGCTAAATACTATAGTAGTAGTAAGTAACTACTATACTATAAATCTAGAGTTTTATATACTTATATATAGGTATATAATGTAATAATAATAACAATAAATACTAGACCTTTGTAGTAAGTAACTACTATACTATAAATCTAGAGTTTTATATACTTATATATAGGTATATAATATAATAATAATAATAACGAATACTAGAACCCTTTTGTACCTATATGACGAGATTATATACGGTGTGTATTACCCTCTAGATAAACTAATAACTAAAGATATCTTTTAGAAGGAAATATATTTACTAATAGTTATAGTAGAAAGCTAGCAATTAGCCCTTTCTACTATGATAGTTAATAAATAGTAGTACTACTATAGTTACTCTACTTTGAAGCTAGGATTTGTATACTAATTTAATCTATCCTATTAGTCTAACTAATAGTTAGATAGAAATAATATATTTAATAGAAAGAAGCTAAAGAAAGAAAGAGAACAATTATCTGCTACTTATTTAAGCTTATAAACGAAGACTTTATAGATAGAATATATAGAGTAGTTAAAATTTATTTTAATAACGAAATAGCTGTTACTTTATACTTACTCTTAATATAAAGAATATAACATCGATCTAATAGCTGTATAATGCCTGATTATCTTTTAACTATAGTTTTATAACTTAAGTTGACAACATTAATTATATATCTATTGATTGTAAGATAAATTACAATATATAATGAATATTTCTATATCAGACTAAGCTAGCTATTTTATTAATTTAAAAGTATTTCAACAGGTAATTCTATTAAATGAATGTAGTTATAGGAAGGAAGAAGGCTTTATACAAAGCTACTATTAATACGTTTCTATAATAATAGAAGGGCTAGTTGTATTACTATATATACCTAGGAAACTTTTACAAACATTCCAGAATAATCTATACGATAAAAGCTAACTATTGGATATAACTACTTTAAATCAGTTTTTAGAAGTATATAGCTTCAATTAGATAGAAGATCTTTAATATAAGTAGACAGTTTTTAATCAATTCTATTTATTAGAAGAGAAAGGTATGTATATATAAAGAAAGAAATATTATAGAAGAAGTAATATGTTAATCATTTCTTTTAAATATATAGAAACTTGAAATAAGATTATAAAATAACTCATAGAACTACTAATAACACTATTATTTGAATATAAATAGTTTTCTAAATGTAATTAATATAAGAATAATAAGGATAATATAAGAATAATATATTTATTATTCCAGTAAAAAGAAATTCTATAGAAGAGTTCTATCAAGTTCTATAGAATTCTGAAATTCTTCTAAGAAAGATTCAATTCTAAGAATCTACAAAAAGAAATAATAAAATAATTTGGCTACTTTTACTCTATATTCAGAGTAGTATCTAAACTTTTTACTTCAAATATAAATTCAAATATAAAATCTACCTAATAATAGTATTTATACTAATACTAGCTTATAACCAGTTAAAATAGTAATAATATTACTTATTATTGTGGATACTTATACTCCTAGTTCTAATATTTAATTTTATGATAAATAAAGACTTTATAGTAATAATTAGATAAAGCTTTATCTAAACTAAAGTTTAGTATATATAGTTAAAAGTAATTACTAAAGTTATAAAGTTAAGAACTTTTATAAACTTCTTAAAAATAGAGTAAAATAGAGTACTAAAAACTAGGTATTCCGTAATCTATTAATCTTCTATATACTTTTTAATAGAACTAAAACCTCCTCGCAACCTATATAGCTACTTACAAAAAAAACTATAAAATGGATATAGAGATATCCAGCCCCGACTATTATAACCAAGGCTATTACTTTATCAAAATAGACCTCAATACTAGAAATATCTATATTTATATAAGTATTACTTATATATTAGTTATACTTAATATATTAAGATTATTTACTGATAAAAGCAAGTTAAGTCCTATTATATTTATATAGAGATTATAAGTTAGTTTATATTAATCATGGAGAACTTTTATATTAATAGTATAAAGTTATATCTTAGAGATAAGTAAAGTTTAGTCTAGGATATATTCAAAGTGTTTAATCTGTTTAAAGTTATATACCTCTCGGGAACCTTTTAAAGGAAACTATACCTAGTAGTTAGCTCTTATTTTATTTACTTTATAGAAACTACTAGTTTTGAGGAACTATTTAAATAGAGGAAACCTTAGATAGTAAGATATAGTTAGTTAATATAATAGCTAATAAATACGGAAAGTATAAAGGGAAAGTATAGGCCTATATTTATTATAGTTACTTTTTAAAGATCGCAGTTATATAATACTAATACTAGCTAGCTAGTAATATTTACTACTAGCTATTAATAGTTACTAGTTATTAATAATAGGTAGTAAAAGCTAATAGTTAATAGTAGTTACTATATATAGTTTATATAATTAGAAAGTATATATATACTTACTAGTTATATTTACTTACTATAGGATTCGAACCTATTACTCCTACTATAATAGTAAGAGCTAGCTAGATATTAAACTACTATATTAAGCGGGAAAAGTTTAGTCTAGAGAACATTAAATTTATAAATATTAAGATTATAATTAATATTTAAATAGAATACTTATTATTAGTAGTAGTTAAGTACTCTAAGATATTTGAATTATATATAACTATAAAAGTATAAGTATATAAAAGTATAAAGTTATTATAAAAAATAATTAGTTATTTATTATCCATAAAAAGTTAATATAAAGTAAATATACTAGCTACTATAACTATAAAGAATTTAACCATAAATTAACTAGAAACTAGCTATAATAGTTAGTAGGGAGGTAGGAGGGCTAAAGTTATACTTTAGGAGGTAATATATCTACTAATAATTGTGGCAGAGAGCGAGCTATTAGCTTTTCCCGAAATAATAAAAAACTTTAAATTTCAATAGTATATATTAAGTAAACAATTAAAAGACAAAAGAATATTATAATTATAATCATACTATATATCTATTCAAAGACGAAGCTTAATATATAGTATTAAATAGAGTATATCTATTATATATCCTACTATACCGCATTTCCAATCCCTATTTGTAGCACACAATTTCCCCTCACTTTGCCCGATCATCTTCACATGTTCCTCCTGCGCAGCTTCGGGCTAAGCTGCAGACACTCGTGGCGTCCAGCTATTTACCAACCGCGTCAATCTCACGTTAGGCAGCGTTACCGCGTCAGCCTCCGAGGATTGTCACACCAACACCTACGAGCTCGTGCCATGGAGCAAGTTGATACCACTGGCCGCCTTTCGAGGCTGAGGGAGCTGATGAAACAGCACAAAGTCGACGTTTATGGTATGGGTTCCTGCTCAAGCTATAACGAAGGCCCATTGCAACCGCCGCTAGCCTTGTATTTGACTTCTTGGCTTCTCCTCCGGTATGAGATCTGATCACTGCATCCGAAGCTAATTCTTCCCAGTTGTTCCCTCTGAGGACTCCCATTCTTCTGAATACATAGCCGGCTGTGATGCCCGTCGCGAGTTCATATCCGGCTTCAGTGGCTCCGCCGGTTGCGCGATAATTACCCTGGACAAGGCCGCCATGGCCACTGATGGCAGGTACTTCAACCAGGCCTCTAAGCAACTTGATCAGAATTGGCTATTGTTGAGACAAGGTCTTCAAGATGTACCTACATGGCAGGAATGGGCGGCCGAGCAATCCGCCGGTGGTAAGGTGGTTGGCGTCGATCCTGAACTCATCACAGCCTCAATTGCCAAGAAGCTGGCCGAAAAAATAAAGAGAGCAGGAGGCTTTGAACTCCTTGCCTTGGATGAGAATCTGGTAGACCTGGTGTGGGCTGCCGACCGGCCAGTTCGTCCCAAAAACCCTGTTGTTGTGTTGCCCGACCGGTTCTGCGGCAAGAACGTCAAGGCCAAGTTGAAAGATCTCAGAGTCGAATTGGACAAAAAAGGTTCTCATGCTTTTGTTGTTTCAATGCTGGACGAGATCGCTTGGCTGTTCAACCTGCGTGGCAGCGACATCCCGTACAACCCCGTGTTTTTTGCATACGCTATCATCACCCCTCACTCCGCCACGCTGTTCATCGACGAGTCCAAACTCGGGCAGGAGACGCGCCATTACCTAGCAGCATCCGACATTTCAACACAATCCTACGAGGTCATTTACGGCGCCATAGATGCTCTGCGCTCGTCCTCTGTTGACAGTGCCCATGCTCAACAGTTCATTATCTCGACGAAGGCCTCTTGGGCCTTGAAGCGTTCTCTTGGGGGTGACAGTCGAGTCGATGAAGTCCGCAGCCCTATTGGAGATTCCAAAGCAGTCAAGAACTCAACAGAAATGGACGGCATGAGGGTCTGCCATGTGCGCGATGGTGCTGCCTTGATCGAATACTTCGCCTGGCTCGAAGACCAATTGGTGGCCAAGAAGACGGTTCTGGATGAGGTTCAAGCTGCCGACAAGCTTGAGCAGCTGCGCTCGAAACACAAGGACTACGTCGGTCTATCCTTTGATACCATCTCTTCAACAGGAGCAAAGTGAGTCGCCACTGGCCTCATCCCGGACACCATCTCAGCGGCAACGCAACAGCCTCACCCGGCAATGATTCCTGACTAACTTATTTAGCGCGGCTGTCATCCATTACAAGCCAGAGCGTGGTGCTTGCTCGGTGATTGACCCCGCCGCCATCTACCTGTGCGATTCGGGGGCGCAGTATCTCGACGGAACCACCGACACGACGAGAACGTTACATTTTGGGCAGCCTTCCGAAGCCGAAAGGCTTGCTTACACGCTTGTCCTGAAGGGCAATATCGCCCTAAGCACGGCAATTTTTCCGAAGGGAACGACCGGCTTTGCGCTTGACTGCTTGGCTCGGCAACACCTATGGGTATGTACTGTTTGCAGCCTAATGCGTCAAACCCGTAGGCTAACGATTCGCACGTGAAAGAGGGAGGGATTGGATTATCGTCACGGCACTGGCCACGGCGTCGGCTCCTATCTCAACGTTCACGAAGGGCCCATAGGAATCGGCACTCGGGTACAGTTTGCCGAGGTCGCACTCGCACCTGGCAACGTGGTGTCCATCGAACCGGGCTTCTACGAAGATGGATCCTATGGGATCCGAATTGAAAATATTGCCATGGTTATGGAGGTCAAGACGAAGCATTCATTTGGCGACAAGCCCTATCTTGGATTTGAGCACGTCACCATGGTGCCCTACTGTCAAAATCTGATCGAACCCACCCTTCTCAGCGACGACGACAAACGATGGCTCAACGAACACAACGCAGACATTTTTCTCAAGACGAAGGATTTCTTCCGAGATGACGCCTTGACACTAGCATGGCTAACACGAGAGACCCGGCCGTTGTAAGAGTTCTAGAAGCGAGCAATTGCGGCCAGTGTGAATGCGGCAGCAAAAGATATACGGAATACGGCATTACGAAATAGCTTCGGTATGCCAACCTTCCTCAACCGGTCCCGGAATCCTACCACGTCGAGCAGGTCCAATCCGTACCTCTGAGATATCTATAATGAGCGTGTGGATTAGGATCGTGTCTCATTGGGGGAAAGGCGACATTAGGGAGCATACATAGATGGTGAACACTGCCATCCCCGCGACGAAGAATAATGCGTGTGACAAGAGGCCCACAAGAAGCCCGGCTCCCAATCCTGCAACAATGTGAGCAGTCTGAGTGACTTAATAGGAGGGGATGAGGTGACTCATTCGTATGCACGTACCCGACACGCTGCCTGTAGACAACTGTTGAATGGCTTCGGGACTCAGACCTCTACGCGAACGAGCATGGATCTGATGGGCTGGTGAAGTCGCCAACGTATGATGCGAGTCCAAGCGTAATGGTGTGCGACGGCAGAGGGCATAGGTGGCAGCGAACCCAGCTCCAACGGGCAATACCAGGCGCAGGGCGTCCAGCCTCCGCCACAAAACGCGTCTCATTTGTGAGGAAGAGAACGTCAGCCCTGTTTATTTATAGGAACGAGCTGAAGAGGCGGGTAGATTTCGGTCGGTGCCGTAGTAAAAAGTCAGCGGTAGACTGTGTGTAATATAGTTACTTTGATACCTTGTGTGTATGTCGTGAGCTTGTGGTCTTATGTGGAAGTAGGTGTGACGTGATTGTCGTATATGCAATATAGCTTAATAGGGGTAAATCTACTGTTATATTATATTATCAGTTGCACTATAGCTAAAAGGTATACGATACTATATATACTACTATATATTCAGAAGGATTTTCTTTCTATTATACTAGTATTAATTACTATATATTTTCTATTAGTAAAAGTATAAATAAATAATAGTTAGTAAATTATTATTTTAATTTAAATATAAATTATTTATAATATTATATACTACTTGCTTGATGTAGTGGTTTAATGTCTGGCTGGCTCTTACTGTTTTGTGGCAAGAGTAGTAGGTTTAAATCCTGTGGCGGGTAAGCGTGTTAGGAATAACGCGCTTGAGCGGTAGAGTTTTCGCCGGAAGAACCTCGGCCGCGGCGCCGTCTCCACCAGGCCTCGCCCCACTTAAACTACTTGAAATAGGACCTTACGCGTTATACTTAGCTACGTTTAGTTATATAGAATATATACTAGATTTTACCCCTTAATTATATATAATAATTAAGAGTNATATATACTAGATTTTACCCCTTAATTATATGTAATAATTAAGAGTCTCACGATACTAAAGAGCTACTAGGCCAAAAAGCATATATTACCTAAATCTACGTATTTTGAATATTAAGATATCTATTGAAAATACCCCTATATTAATCCTTAAGGGAACTAATTAGTAGCTTACTTAGTATAACGCCTTTCAGGTAGAAACTAAGACTTATAATCTATAGGAGTATTTTAACTTTAAAGTAGTAATATACTAAAGCCTCTATCTAGAGCTTCCTTAAAAACTACTCTTAAGTAATTTCCTAAAAACTAGGTAATACTAATAAGTTTATAAGATACCTAAATTAGTTATTCTTAAGTTTTTTACCCTTAGAGGGATTAACTATAAGGAAAATCGATAATTCCTAGTTAATATTATTAAAGAGGTTTAAGTGAGGGATATTATAGATTTTATAGAGAAGGGTTTAAAAGTTTATATGGTTCTTTATAGTTTCTATACTTTAAGGGCTTGAGATTATTAATATAAGTATTCGAGTTAAACTTACTTAATAAGTTGGATTTTTAAGTATATAAGTAAAGTACTATAATACTAGTACTACTATATAGAAGAGAATATAGTAGTATAGGTTATAAACCTCTATAATTACTTTAGTATTACAGATAATCTATACTTCTAAAATACTACTATAATATATTATAAGATATTCTAATCCTTAAGACTTAAGTATTTTATTATAAGAATAATAATTAAAGTATAGTTTTAGAAATAGTAAGATATTATATATAAGGCTTAAGTAGTTAACTATACTCTATCTATTACTAGAGTATTATAAATTTACAATCTTATGATTTTGCTAGCCTACTCACTTATCGAGATTTATATATAAAGCTATATATTTATAATCTATAGTTATTTAGACTTAATACCCCTAGATAAGGTTATCTTAGCTATTATAGAGGCTATTTAATATTTCCCCGAGTTTCTCTAGTATAGTAAAATAGGCTATAGTATTTTTAATATCTTAACTGAAGCCTTTATAATTACTTTGAATACTTAAGGTAATAAGAGATATTTCTAGGGTTCTAATAGGCCCCTATATTTTCTAAAATATAGCTTAAGCTATTTTTTAGTGTGCTATTATTATATATACCTTTAATTAACTTATAAGGGCTAGGTGCTAAATATTTTAACTAAAGAGAAGATTAAGTAGTTATTAGCCTTAGATTTAGATTTTTTGAAAAGAGTTTAGAGTTTTAGATAATAGTAATTATATAGCTAGCTTTCTAGCTAAGTTAGCTATAATATAGTATAGTAAGTATGTTACGAGGAAAGGCTTTAATAATACTTCTTCTAAGACTCCTTTATCCTTAATTTAGGTGTTTTAGTTTATGTTTTCTAAGATATAGAGTACTTTGTAATATTTTGAGGAGTTCTAGTAGGAGACTATATTTAGTGTAGTATAAGGCCTATACTAATTGAAAGCTATAGAGATACTGAGATATTTATTTAGATTATAGAAAGTAAAGAGGTTAAATTATATTTCTATAATATCGTTTTCTATACTATTCTAGTAATAAACCTTATTTCTTTTTAGTAGTTATAAAAGTGAGGTTATTAGTAGGATACTAGGTTAAATTACTTATCTTAACTATAGAGGAGTAATTATTCTGAGATTATAGTAGTTAATATTTAATATAGCTAGTAAGTTTTCGAATATCGCGTATTTTACAAGAGATTAACTATTTTAGCTATATAAGTAATATAGTATAAGCTTTTTCCTAGATATTACTAGTACTAGTACTATACTATAGATACTATTTAAAGACCCCTAAAAAGTAATAAATAGCTCTAGTACTAGTACTTAGGATATCCTAGTAGAGAGCTTCTAAACTACCTTATCTCTGCTATATGAGGTATTTGTATTACTGATAGTTGTTTAAAATATAATAGATACTAGTTTATTTGGGGGGTATATGAGGTATATAGTATTGGTAAAACTAAATAAAAAGTTTACTATATGGAGTATAAGAGTGCTTTATATACTATTTTAGGGGAGTATATTACCTTTGACTTTTACCCCTATTACTAGGGCTATAGTAGCTATACCTCTATTTTGATATTTATAGACTAAGCTACTAATTATTCTNAAACTACTAATTATTCTTAGGATTTCTATCTTATTAACTATACTAGAGCTATAATTATAGGAGTATTTAAGAGTTTTATAGTATTCCTTAAGTACTAGTATAGTATTAATATTAAGGTTTTCGAATATAATAATAAAGTCCTTAGGTATAAGAAGTTAAAGTTAGATTTTACTTTTTAAGGTATATATTTCGAGCTACCTATTCTATATACCTAGGGTTAAAATAGAAGTGCTAAATATATTAGAGCTATTATTAAGGTTCGTATAAGAACTATAAAGTATAGTAGTAAGCTACTTTATAATCTCTAGCCTGAAACTTTATAAGTTATAGTATTTTTTTATAACTAAATACTAATATATTTTCTAAGCTAGCGAATACTATATAAGAGGTTTTATGAAGTTATTTGAAAGGATAATATTATGAGGTTAGACTTAGCTTACTTTT